>JALDNG010000197.1:0-267500 GCA_024349245.1 Neodontobutis hainanensis
CCCTAACCAACCCTTGCACTTAACCCTAAACCAACCCTTGCACTTAACCCTAACCAACCCTTGCACTTAACCCTAACCAACCCTTGCACTTAACCCTAACCAACCCTTGCACTTAACCCTAACCCTCGCACTTAACCCTAACCAACCCTTGCACTTAACCCTAACCAACCCTTGCACTTAACCCTAAACCAACCCTTGCACTTAACCCTAACCAACCTTGCACTTAACCCTAACCAACCCTTGCACTTAACCCTAAACCAACCCTTGCACTTAACCCTAAACCAACCTCTTGCACTTAACCCTAAACCAACCCTTGCACTTAACCCTAAACCAACCCTTGCACTTAACCCTAAACCAACCCTCGCACTTAACCCTAAACCAACCCTCGCACTTAACCCTAAACCAACCCTCGCACTTAACCCTAAACCAACCCTCGCACTTAACCCTAAACCAACCTCGCACTTAACCCTAAACCAACCCTTGCACTTAACCCTAAACCAACCCTCGCACTTAACCCTAAACCAACCCTTGCACTTAACCCTAAACCAACCCTCGCACTTAACCCTAAACCAACCTTGCACTTAACCCTAAACCAACCCTTGCACTTAACCCTAAACCAACCTCGTGCACTTAACCCTAAACCAACCTCGCACTTAACCCTAAACCAACCTCGCACTTAACCCTAAACCAACCCTCGCACTTAACCCTAAACCAACCCTTGCACTTAACCCTAAACCCTAAACCAACCCTCGCACTTAACCCTAAACCAACCCTGCACTTAACCCTAAACCAACCCTCGTGCACTTAACCCTAAACCAACCCTCACTTAACCCTAACCTAACCAACCTAACCAACCTCGCACTTAACCCTAAACCAACCCTTGCACTTAACCCTAAACCAACCCTCACTTAACCCTAAACCAACCCTTGCACTTAACCCTAAACCAACCCTCGCACTTAACCCTAAACCAACCTCGCACTTAACCCTAAACCAACCCTTGCACTTAACCCTAAACCAACCCTCGCACTTAACCCTAAACCAACCCTCGCACTTAACCCTAAACCAACCCTCGCACTTAACCCTAAACCAACCCTCGCACTTAACCCTAAACCAACCTCGTGACTTAACCCTAAACCAACCTCGTGACTTAACCCTAAACCAACCCTCGCACTTAACCCTAAACCAACCCTCGCACTTAACCCTAAACCAACCCTCGCACTTAACCCTAAACCAACCCTCGTGCACTTAACCCTAAACCAACCTCGCACTTAACCCTAAACCAACCTCGCACTTAACCCTAAACCAACCCTCGCACTTAACCCTAAACCAACCTCGCACTTAACCCTAAACCAACCCTCACTTAACCCTAAACCAACCCTCGCACTTAACCCTAAACCAACCCTCGCACTTAACCCTAAACCAACCTCGTGACTTAACCCTAAACCAACCTCGCACTTAACCCTAAACCAACCCTCGCACTTAACCCTAAACCAACCTCGACTTAACCCTAAACCAACCCTCGCACTTAACCCTAAACCAACCTCGTGCACTTAACCCTAAACCAACCCTGCACTTAACCCTAAACCAACCTCGCACTTAACCCTAAACCAACCCTGCACTTAACCCTAAACCAACCTCGCACTTAACCCTAAACCAACCCTCTGCACTTAACCCTAAACCAACCTCTTGCACTTAACCCTAAACCAACCTCGTGACTTAACCCTAAACCAACCCTCGCACTTAACCCTAAACCAACCTCGCACTTAACCCTAAACCAACCTCGCACTTAACCCTAAACCAACCCTCGCACTTAACCCTAAACCAACCCTCGCACTTAACCCTAAACCAACCTCGCACTTAACCCTAAACCAACCTCGTGACTTAACCCTAAACCAACCCTCGCACTTAACCCTAAACCAACCCTCGCACTTAACCCTAAACCAACCTCGACTTAACCCTAAACCAACCTCGTGACTTAACCCTAAACCAACCCTCGCACTTAACCCTAAACCAACCTCGCACTTAACCCTAAACCAACCTCGTGACTTAACCCTAAACCAACCTCGACTTAACCCTAAACCAACCTCGTGACTTAACCCTAAACCAACCTCGCACTTAACCCTAAACCAACCCTCGCACTTAACCCTAAACCAACCCTCGCACTTAACCCTAAACCAACCTCGTGACTTAACCCTAAACCAACCTCGCACTTAACCCTAAACCAACCCTCGCACTTAACCCTAAACCAACCTCGTGACTTAACCCTAAACCAACCTCGCACTTAACCCTAAACCAACCCTCGCACTTAACCCTAAACCAACCTTAACCTAAACCAACCTCGCACTTAACCCTAAACCAACCTCGTGACTTAACCCTAAACCAACCTCGTGACTTAACCCTAAACCAACCTCGCACTTAACCCTAAACCAACCCTCGCACTTAACCCTAAACCAACCCTCGCACTTAACCCTAAACCAACCTCGCACTTAACCCTAAACCAACCCTCGCACTTAACCCTAAACCAACCCTCGCACTTAACCCTAAACCAACCTCGCACTTAACCCTAAACCAACCTCGCACTTAACCCTAAACCAACCTCGCACTTAACCCTAAACCAACCCTCGCACTTAACCCTAAACCAACCTCGCACTTAACCCTAAACCAACCTCGCACTTAACCCTAAACCAACCCTCGCACTTAACCCTAAACCAACCTCGCACTTAACCCTAAACCAACCCTCGCACTTAACCCTAAACCAACCTCGACTTAACCCTAAACCAACCTCGCACTTAACCCTAAACCAACCTCGCACTTAACCCTAAACCAACCTCGCACTTAACCCTAAACCAACCTCGTGACTTAACCCTAAACCAACCTCGCACTTAACCCTAAACCAACCTCGACTTAACCCTAAACCAACCCTCGCACTTAACCCTAAACCAACCTCGTGACTTAACCCTAAACCAACCTCGTGACTTAACCCTAAACCAACCTCGCACTTAACCCTAAACCAACCCTCGCACTTAACCCTAAACCAACCCTCGCACTTAACCCTAAACCAACCCTCGCACTTAACCCTAAACCAACCTCGCACTTAACCCTAAACCAACCCTCGCACTTAACCCTAAACCAACCTCGACTTAACCCTAAACCAACCTCGTGACTTAACCCTAAACCAACCTCGCACTTAACCCTAAACCAACCCTCGCACTTAACCCTAAACCAACCTCAGACTTAACCCTAAACCAACCCTCGCACTTAACCCTAAACCAACCTCGCACTTAACCCTAAACCAACCCTCGCACTTAACCCTAAACCAACCCTCGCACTTAACCCTAAACCAACCTCGTGACTTAACCCTAAACCAACCTCGACTTAACCCTAAACCAACCCTCAGACTTAACCCTAAACCAACCCTCGCACTTAACCCTAAACCAACCTCGACTTAACCCTAAACCAACCCTCGCACTTAACCCTAAACCAACCCTTGCACTTAACCCTAAACCAACCCTCGCACTTAACCCTAAACCAACCTCGCACTTAACCCTAAACCAACCTCGACTTAACCCTAAACCAACCCTCGTGCACTTAACCCTAAACCAACCTCGCACTTAACCCTAAACCAACCTCGCACTTAACCCTAAACCAACCCTCGCACTTAACCCTAAACCAACCTCGCACTTAACCCTAAACCAACCTCGCACTTAACCCTAAACCAACCCTCGCACTTAACCCTAAACCAACCCTCGCACTTAACCCTAAACCAACCCTCGCACTTAACCCTAAACCAACCCTCGCACTTAACCCTAAACCAACCCTCGTGCACTTAACCCTAAACCAACCTCGTGACTTAACCCTAAACCAACCTCGCACTTAACCCTAAACCAACCTCGTGACTTAACCCTAAACCAACCCTCGCACTTAACCCTAAACCAACCCTCGCACTTAACCCTAAACCAACCCTCGCACTTAACCCTAAACCAACCTCGTGACTTAACCCTAAACCAACCTCGTGACTTAACCCTAAACCAACCCTCGCACTTAACCCTAAACCAACCTCGCACTTAACCCTAAACCAACCCTCGCACTTAACCCTAAACCAACCCTCGCACTTAACCCTAAACCAACCCTCGCACTTAACCCTAAACCAACCTCGCACTTAACCCTAAACCAACCTCGTGACTTAACCCTAAACCAACCCTCGCACTTAACCCTAAACCAACCTCGCAGACTTAACCCTAAACCAACCTCGCACTTAACCCTAAACCAACCTCGCACTTAACCCTAAACCAACCCTCGCACTTAACCCTAAACCAACCTCGCACTTAACCCTAAACCAACCCTCGCACTTAACCCTAAACCAACCTCGCACTTAACCCTAAACCAACCCGTGCACTTAACCCTAAACCAACCTCGCACTTAACCCTAAACCAACCTCGTGACTTAACCCTAAACCAACCTCGCACTTAACCCTAAACCAACCCTCGCACTTAACCCTAAACCAACCCTCGCACTTAACCCTAAACCAACCCTCGCACTTAACCCTAAACCAACCCTCGCACTTAACCCTAAACCAACCCTCGCACTTAACCCTAAACCAACCCTCGCACTTAACCCTAAACCAACCCTCGCACTTAACCCTAAACCAACCCTCGCACTTAACCCTAAAACCAACCTCGCACTTAACCTAAACCAACCCTCGCACTTAACCTAAACCAACCCTCGCACTTAACCTAAACCAACCCTCGCACTTAACCTAAACCAACCTCGCACTTAACCCTAAACCAACCAACCTCGCACTTAACCCTAAACCAACCCTCGCACTTAACCCTAAACCAACCTCGTGACTTAACCCTAAACCAACCCTCGCACTTAACCCTAAACCAACCTCGTGACTTAACCCTAAACCAACCCTCGCACTTAACCCTAAACCAACCTCGTGCACTTAACCCTAAACCAACCCTCGCACTTAACCCTAAACCAACCTCGTGACTTAACCCTAAACCAACCCTCGCACTTAACCCTAAACCAACCTCGTGACTTAACCCTAAACCAACCTCGCACTTAACCCTAAACCAACCCTCGCACTTAACCCTAAACCAACCCTCGCACTTAACCCTAAACCAACCTCGCACTTAACCCTAAACCAACCTCGTGACTTAACCCTAAACCAACCTCGCACTTAACCCTAAACCAACCTCGCACTTAACCCTAAACCAACCTCGACTTAACCCTAAACCAACCTAAACCAACCTCGACTTAACCCTAAACCAACCTCGTGACTTAACCCTAAACCAACCCTCGCAACCTAACCCTAAACCAACCTCGCACTTAACCCTAAACCAACCCTCGCACTTAACCCTAAACCAACCCTCGCACTTAACCCTAAACCAACCTCGTGACTTAACCCTAAACCAACCTCGACTTAACCCTAAACCAACCCTCGCACTTAACCCTAAACCAACCTCGCACTTAACCCTAAACCAACCTCGACTTAACCCTAAACCAACCTCGACTTAACCCTAAACCAACCTCGACTTAACCCTAAACCAACCCTCGCACTTAACCCTAAACCAACCCTCGCACTTAACCCTAAACCAACCTCGTGACTTAACCCTAAACCAACCTCGCACTTAACCCTAAACCAACCCTCGCACTTAACCCTAAACCAACCTCGCACTTAACCCTAAACCAACCTCGCACTTAACCCTAAACCAACCCTCGCACTTAACCCTAAACCAACCTCGACTTAACCCTAAACCAACCCTCGCACTTAACCCTAAACCAACCTCGCACTTAACCCTAAACCAACCCTCGCACTTAACCCTAAACCAACCTCAGACTTAACCCTAAACCAACCTCGCACTTAACCTAAACCAACCCTCGCACTTAACCCTAAACCAACCCTCGCACTTAACCCTAAACCAACCCTCGCACTTAACCCTAAACCAACCCTCGCACTTAACCCTAAACCAACCCTCGCACTTAACCCTAAACCAACCCTCGCACTTAACCCTAAACCAACCCTCGCACTTAACCCTAAACCAACCTCGTGACTTAACCCTAAACCAACCCTCGCACTTAACCCTAAACCAACCCTCGCAGACTTAACCCTAAACCAACCTCGACTTAACCCTAAACCAACCCTCGCACTTAACCCTAAACCAACCTCGCACTTAACCCTAAACCAACCTCGTGACTTAACCCTAAACCAACCTCGTGACTTAACCCTAAACCAACCTCGCACTTAACCCTAAACCAACCTCGCACTTAACCCTAAACCCTCGCACTTAACCCTAAACCAACCTCGCACTTAACCCTAAACCAACCTCGACTTAACCCTAAACCAACCTCGCACTTAACCCTAAACCAACCCTCGCACTTAACCCTAAACCAACCTCGTGACTTAACCCTAAACCAACCTCGTGACTTAACCCTAAACCAACCCTCGCACTTAACCCTAAACCAACCTCGTGACTTAACCCTAAACCAACCTCGTGACTTAACCCTAAACCAACCTCAGACTTAACCCTAAACCAACCTCGTGACTTAACCCTAAACCAACCTCGACTTAACCCTAAACCAACCTCGTGACTTAACCCTAAACCAACCTCGTGACTTAACCCTAAACCAACCTCGCACTTAACCCTAAACCAACCTCGTGACTTAACCCTAAACCAACCTCGCACTTAACCCTAAACCAACCCTCGCACTTAACCCTAAACCAACCTCGCACTTAACCCTAAACCAACCTCGTGACTTAACCCTAAACCAACCTCGTGACTTAACCCTAAACCAACCTCTCGCACTTAACCCTAAACCAACCTCGCACTTAACCCTAAACCAACCTCGACTTAACCCTAAACCAACCTCGCACTTAACCCTAAACCAACCTCGTGACTTAACCCTAAACCAACCTCGCACTTAACCCTAAACCAACCCTCGCACTTAACCCTAAACCAACCCTCGCACTTAACCCTAAACCAACCTCGTGACTTAACCCTAAACCAACCTCGTGACTTAACCCTAAACCAACCTCGCACTTAACCCTAAACCAACCTCGCACTTAACCCTAAACCAACCTCGCACTTAACCCTAAACCAACCCTCGCACTTAACCCTAAACCAACCTCGTGACTTAACCCTAAACCAACCCTCGCACTTAACCCTAAACCAACCCTCGCACTTAACCCTAAACCAACCCTCGCACTTAACCCTAAACCAACCTCGCACTTAACCCTAAACCAACCTCGTGACTTAACCCTAAACCAACCTCGCACTTAACCCTAAACCAACCTCGCACTTAACCCTAAACCAACCTCGCACTTAACCCTAAACCAACCTCGCACTTAACCTAACCTAACCTAACCAACCTCGTGACTTAACCCTAAACCAACCCTCGCACTTAACCCTAAACCAACCTCGTGACTTAACCCTAAACCAACCTCGCACTTAACCCTAAACCAACCCTCGCACTTAACCCTAAACCAACCTCGTGACTTAACCCTAAACCAACCTCGTGACTTAACCCTAAACCAACCTCGCACTTAACCCTAAACCAACCTCGTGACTTAACCCTAAACCAACCTCGCACTTAACCCTAAACCAACCTCGCACTTAACCCTAAACCAACCTCGCACTTAACCCTAAACCAACCTCGCACTTAACCCTAAACCAACCTCGCACTTAACCCTAAACCAACCCTCGCACTTAACCCTAAACCAACCCTCAGACTTAACCCTAAACCAACCTCGTGACTTAACCCTAAACCAACCTCGACTTAACCCTAAACCAACCCTCGCACTTAACCCTAAACCAACCTCGTGACTTAACCCTAAACCAACCTCGACTTAACCCTAAACCAACCTCGCACTTAACCCTAAACCAACCCTCGCACTTAACCCTAAACCAACCCTCGCACTTAACCCTAAACCAACCCTCGCACTTAACCCTAAACCAACCCTCGCACTTAACCCTAACCAACCCTCGCACTTAACCCTAACCAACCCTCGCACTTAACCCTAACCAACCCTCGCACTTAACCCTAACCAACCCTCGCACTTAACCCTAACCAACCCTCGCACTTAACCCTAACCAACCCTCGCACTTAACCCCAACCAACCCTCGCACTTAACCCCAACCAACCCTCGCACTTAACCCCAACCAACCCTCGCACTTAACCCCAACCAACCAACCCTAACCCCATACACACAAAACAAATAAACAGGCTGCTCAAAAATTGGGAGAGGGAGGGATTAGAAAGCATAATAGAATGTTGGGAACAATGAAGAATACCAAACATTAAAAGCAAAATTAGAGCAGAAACAAATAGTCAGATGCAAAGGGGCAATGATCAGAGCAAAAGCGCAATACACAGTAGAAGGAGAATGATCAACAGCGTTCTTTTTTGGGCTAGAAAAACAAAGACAAACACAACACATTGAAAGACTAATAAGCAACAGCACAGGTGAGGAAAAATGGACATTGAAGACATTCTAGAAGAGACAGAAAAGTTGTATGCTAACTTATTCAAATCACAGGGCATATCAAGAAATCATCTAGACACAGCAGTAGGGGCCCTAGACAGGAAATTGGGAGAGGCGGATGCGGAGGCATGCGACTCCCCCATTTCAATAGACGAGCTGAAAGCAGCCATAAAAGGCCTGAACAATAACAAAAGTCCTGGTGCTGATGGCATAAAAGCGGAATTCTTCAAAAAAATTCTAGCATCAGCTGGCACCCATTTTACACTGCATATACACAGACATAGAAAAAGAACACAGTGTGTCAACATCATTCGCAACAAGCGTTGTGACCCTCCTCTTTAAAAAGGGTGAGGAGACAAAGCTAGAAAACTACACGCCCATAAGCTTGTTAAATGTGGACTCCAAAATCTTAGCAAAAATACTAGCAAACAGACAAGTGATAGGTAATTTGGTTTCAAACACAAGCATACAGCATACCAGGGAGGGACATCAGACACCACATTATCAATGAAATACATCCTAAAGCACATGCATAACACAAGGGATACACGTAAGCATTGACTACAGAGGAGAACATCAGTTTTTATGGGAGGTCTTGGGAAAATGCAATTTCATGTCTATATGACAATGCAAAAAGCAAAATCAAATGCAACGGATTTCTGACAGGAACTTTTAAACTGGAAAGATCGGTGAGACAAGGCTGCCCCTTGCCATCATTGCTATACAGCCTAGCGGTCGAGCCACTGGCAGAAATGATAAAGACAAACAAAAACATAAAAGGGCTTGAAGTGCCCAGCGGGGAAAAGTACAAAATCTTACAATATGCAGACGATACCAACCTACTAATGAGACATGAAGAGCCTACACGCAGCCATCCATGAACTAAACATCTACTGTCTAGCCTCAGAAGCTAAAGTAAATTTTGAAAAAAACAAATCGCTTTCTGTGGCACAACACCAGAAGAAACAAATCAATGGAATTTCAAAACAGCTACAGACACATACAAAAGTTTTAGAAATATTAATGGGAAAAAAGAGCAATGCAGAAACAAAAGCTGGAAAGAGCTAATACACAAAGTAGAAAACACACTAAACTCATGGAAACTGAGAAAACTAACATTAAAAGGCAAAGTACTAGTTTTCAATGCGCTATGTACATCCAAAATACATGTTTTAACAGTATGCGAAATAACATATTTGACAGGAGCTTTCAACATAGACAAAATAAGAACAAACTTCATCACAGCAAAAGTAAATTTCAGGAAAGCTTCAGTGCAAGAAATACTACAAAAGGTAAAAGATACAATCATAGCCAAGTGGGGACAAATGAGGAAATCACCATCCAGCACAAACACCATAGAAGAGCCCAGACCAGATTTCACAGTGTCCATCAGAAACAAACAAGTCAAGATGAGCAAAATCACAACCAAGCAAGCATACGAGGCACTATTACCAAAAGTATTCAAGAGACCAGCCGCTGAACACACGGACACAAACATTCCCGGCATACAACACAGCATCCATCTGGGCTCACATTTGGAATTGGTACACAGAACCAGCAGTCAGTAACACTGAATTCAAATTAAGATACAGGATAATATACACATGCACACAACTACACCAAATTTACCCAGCGGAGTACGGCAGAGAGTGCCCAGTGTGCAGTGGACCCTCAGAAGCTCTACTGCACCTCATGGTTCTCTGCACGGTCGTTAAACGGTTATGGACCCGATTGGAGGACCTCCTGGCAAGGAGACTTGGCCAAAAACTATCCCCACTGACAAACGGAAGAACCCTAGAAGGAATTTGGCTTCTATGTGGGACTCCAAAACAACCTGGGAAAAAACACAGCCATAAACCTCTTGCTAGCCATAGCAAGACACACACTACTTTTAGTACGGAATATACATCTATATGAAAAGAGAACGGGTGAGCACTGGAATATATACAAAGGACTGGTAAGAACAAACTTCACACACCTGTACATTCATTCACGGGACCGCTTTCTGGCCACTTTCCAGGCCCACAACACTTTCATAACAGTCACCCAGCAAGAACAACTGGACTTGAACTTTTGAACTAGAGACTATTACAACGGACAAAACATACACCAAGGAGGAGGGAAAAAAAAAAACCATTGTGCAAAGTTGAATGTAAACCAATGTGATTTCTCTCTTGTTTAAGAATGGTAAAAGAAATAAATGAAAGCAAATAATACAAGTACAAAAAGAACAGAATTAAGTTTAAAAAAGCTAAAACTTCAAATGTAGGAATTAGACATCTGTCCAGGAAATGTAAACTAGAATTTTAAGTTAGTATGGTTTAGAAATGACAAAGCCAAAATCATAAGTTCAGTGGCAAAATGAAGCCAGCATTGTGGAAATACGAGTTTGCTAAAAATTTGTTTTGAATGTATGCATAAAATTTTCTTTGCTTTTAACTTGTGAACTTTTTGATAAGACAAAAAAAAAAAAAAAAAAAAAACCAATGGGACTACCGGTTTACATTGAGGACGGAGAAATCCTGGACAAGCTTAACACCTGGGGAGTCACGGTGGTGTTCAGAGTAAGGCGGAGAATGTGGCCAGGGACTGACATGGTCGATGGAACAAAATACGTGAAGGTAAAATTCACAGACACTATAAAATCACTGCCGTACTCTGTACGTTTCATGACAGCGGCTAGTCCAGAGGTTTTTTTAAAGTTATACATGGACAGATAAAAGTGTGCAGGGGATGCTTGCAGCCTGATCACGTTTATAGAGACTGTCCAGAATTTACATGCAGGAAGTCAGTGCCATTACGCGAGAGAATGCACAGAACGCAATACAAACAAAATAACACTTATTTTACGGGGGCTCACAGAGAGGGGGAACTAAATGCATGCGAGGGGCTGGCTGAGAGGGGGGGGGGTGTAAATGTTTTTTTTTTTTTTTTTTTTTTTAAACATGCCTGCAAATGGGACAATTTATGTCTGCAGGAAACATGGTGGGAAAAATGAACATGTACAGGCTGTAGAAGCCATGCGTATGGGAACAGTGTTTGCAGCCTTAGGGACTGCAAAGTCAAAAGGAGTGGCAGTAATAGTAAAACCAAGTCCCTTAGGGACCCCAAATCTGTCACATTCAGATCCACAGGGGCACTACTTAGTCATAGACTTTAAAGGTAAGACAAAATTAAGGTTAATTAACATATACACACCCAATAATGAAGTAGAAAGGAGGAATTTTTTCCACGCACATATCAAGTTTCATAAATGAAAGAATAATGATTGGAGATTTTAACACTGTGCTCAGTAAAATGGACATAAGTAAAAACACATAAACATGACACAAGTTGAACAGAGCTCTTGGACATATTGAGCAGCACAGGATTAATAGACACATGAAGCCAAAACTTCAATAAACGAGCAGTTTCACAGAGACAGGAAGTATCAGGTAGATTAAAACAGTCAATAGACATGGCCCTGATTTCCGCAAACTTAGTGCATACAATGGGGGGGGGGGGTGTACAGCATACATGGTCAAGCATAAATGACCACGCTCATATAACAGTAAATCTAACAACCTTGAGGGGCCAAAGAAATGGACTGTGGGTATTGAACAATTCGCTATTAGAAGACAACACATTCATAAAACAAATGAACAGTTTCCTCAAAAAATTAGAAAATGAAATAGAGAACTTAGAAAGTACTATAGAATGGTGGGAGCATTCCAAAATACACACACAAAAAAAAAGATCATCAATTTCAGCAAACAAAAGAGGTGGAGAGGAAAAGAGGAGAGAATAATGAGAGAAAGACTATTGGTTTTAAGTGACAGAATGGCTGCAAACGGGGGAGGGGGTAGACCCAGAATACCAAGCACTAAAAGCAGACTTAGAACAAATAGAAACTGTCAGATGCAAAGGAGCCATGATAAGAGCAAAAGCGCAATATACAGTGGAAGAAGAAAGATCAGCTTTTTTCTTTGATTTGGAAAAACAGAGACAAACAAGACAATACATCAAGAAGTTGGTAAATAGTGACACAGGTAGGGAGAAAACAGAAATAGAAGACATTTTGGAGGAAATTGAAAATTACTAAACGGCATTGTTTGATTCACAAGGAACATCATACAACCACCGAAATACAGCAGTCGAGGCTATAAGTGAGAAGCTAGGAGAGGAAGATGCAAAGGTCTGTGACTCTCCTATATCAACAGATGAGCTGAAAATAGCCATAAAGAGCCTAAACAACAACGAGTCCAGGTGCATACGGGCTCACAGCAGAATTTTTCAAGAAATTCTCAAATAGACTAACACCAATACTATACACTGAATTTACAGACATGGAAAGAGAACAAAGAACATCAACATCATTTGCCACAAGCATAGTGCCTCCTCTACAAAAAGGGTGATGAAACAAAATTGGAAAATTACAGGCCTATCAGCCTATTAAACGTAGATTACAAAATTCTGGCAAAAATTTTAGCAAACAGGTTAAAAAAAGTAACAAATTGGTTTCAACAACACAGGCATATAGCATACCAGGGAGGGACATCTCAGACACAGCACTTTCAACTAAATACATCATCAATCACATGCACAATACAAAAGGAATACATGTCAGCGTAGACTTCAGCAAAGCTTTCGACAGGGTCGAGCATCAGTTTTTAATGGGATATTCTGGAAAAGTGCAACTTGGGGCCAAAATTCATAGACTGGTTGAAAATGCTTTACAGTAACGCAAAAAGTAGAATAAAATGCAATGTTTTTTTAACAAGGGTTTTCCCATTGGGACGATCAGTAAGACAGGGCTGCCCTTTGTCGTCGCCGTTATACAGCTTGCCAGTGGAACCATTGGCAGTAAAAAGAAAAAGATATTAGAGTCGAAATACCTAGTGGAAAAGAATGTAAGATCTTACAGTATGCAGATGACACAAATCTACTAACAGAAGACATGAAAAGCTTAACTGCAGCCATACATGAACTAGGTGTACTGCTTGGCCTCAGGAGCGCAAGTAAATTATGAAAAAAAAAAAAAAAAAAAAACTGAAATTGCCTTTTGTGGCACAACAGAGGAAAAAAAAAAATCTGTGGAATTTTAGAACTGCCACAGGTCCATACAAAGTCTTAGGAGTATTAATGGGAAAAGAACAGCGCAGAGAGAAAAGGTGGGAACTAATAAAAAAAAAAAAAATAGAAAACACATTAAGCTCATGGAGATTGAGGAAACTAACATTAAAAAGGTAAGGTGCTGGTTTTTAATGCATTATGCTCATCAAAATTAATACATGTTTTAACAGTTTGTGCCATCCCAGAAGAAACTATAAAGAAACTAAATCACATTATAAACAGTTTCCTGTGGAAAAGCGATAGGGGGAAAATTGCAATAAAGACAATAGAAAAAGAAAAAGACAGGGGTTTAAATCGATATAGCAACAAAAAGACAGGCATTAAGAATAAAACTGCTAAAAAAAAAAATGCTCAATACTACAAACACAAACCCATGGAAATGTTTTTTAGAAAAAAGTATCAAAAGTATCTCAGAATCTGGACTATACAGTTTGAGTCAACTACCACCAAGAAATGCAGGAAATCAATTGGGTCAATTTGAAAGAGAAGTTTGGGAAGCGTGGCAGGCAATCAGACCGAAAGCGGAGGTAGTACTGTCCACTACTGCACAACTGAAATCACTGCCTATAAGATTCAATCTAGACATACTCAGACTGCCTTCGAACAGTGCGGAAATGGTGTACAGTGGTCTGTACGAGAAGGTGGGACTGAGGTGTCTGGGAGACATTTTTGACAATAAAAGGAGACTGATATAAACAAAATTAGGATGAGTTTTAAAAACAGCAAACAGAGTTCAGAAAAGCAGCAATACAAAACATGCGACAAAAAAAAAAAAAAAAAAAAAAAAAACAAAGAATCAATCACTAACAGGTGGGGACAAATGATGAATAAGTCACACATGAGCACCAACACAGGGGAAGAGCCCAAACTAGACATTACAATATCCATAAAAAAGGAAAATATACCAAGTTAAGCAAACTCACAACCAGTCAGGCGTACGAGGTACTACGGCAAAGAGTTTTTAAAAGACCAGCCGCTGAGCACACATGGTCAAACATTTCCAGCACAAAACACTGCATCCATCTGGGCTAATATACATAATTGGTACACAGCACCAGCGGTCAGTAACACCGACTTCAAATTCAGACAAAATAATATACACATGCAAAGCACTACACCAAATATTCCCTGCAGACTATGGCAGAGAGTGCGGTGGACCTCCTGAGGATCTACTACACCTGATGGCTCTCTGTCCAATCAAACGTTTCTGGACCCGGGTGGAAGACCTCCTGGCGCGGAGGTTTGGATTAAAACTTTCCCCACCAACAGCTAAAGGAAGGACCCTGGAAGGAATATGGACCCTTCTTTTTGGAATACCCAAACAACCTCAGACTAATAGGCAGCCATAAACCTTCTACTGGCAATAGCAAGACATCTTCATGGCAAGAAACATCTTTCTATATGAAAAAAAGAACAGGGGAGCACTGGGCAATAGACAAGGGAGTGGTAAGAACACACCTAACACACTTGTTCATTCAAACACGTGACTGCTTCCTGGCCAGTTTTCAGGCCAACCACAATTTCATTACAGTTACCCTGCAAGGACAATTGGACTTACATTTTTGAACTAATAGACTATTACAACAGAAAAAGCATGAACTCAGAAAACAAAAGACAAAGAATGAATGGACGTTGAAAAACATAAGCGTATACAAATGTAAAATTAAATAACAGGGAAAAATAAGGGGATGAAGTGAGCATTAAAGTGAAAGCATAAAAGGCATATGAAAGTGAATTAGTGTGAATGCCACACAAGGGACGTGAAAGAGAAAGAATTAAAGTGTACAAAAGTGGAGGAATATGCGAGAACAGCACAGGTGATGGAAAAGGTGTTTATATAAAATATAAAAAAATAAAAAGCATGCTTAGACAGAAAATGGTAACTAGGATTTTTGAGTTTGTTTGTCTGAAGAATAACAGAATGCATAAATTCACAGGAAATGATATGCTTAGGAAAATACGAGTTTGTTTAAAAAATTGTTTTGAATGTACGTACATTTTTTTTTTCTTTTAACTTTTGTATTTTTGATAAAAGACAAAAAAATAAAAATAAAAAAAAAAAACCCTAACCTACTTAACCCTAACTGACATAAAAAGGTGAGCACCAGGAATAAAATGGTCAGCATGACATAAAGCTCCCGGGAAAGTTTTTCTGGACGAAAGCATCAAAAGCATCTCAGAGTTTGGTCTTTACAACCTGTGCCAACAACCACCAAAAACTGTAGGAAGTCACCTAGATTGCTTTTAGAGAGAGGTCTGGGAAGCATGGCAGGAAATCCGACAGCAAGCAGAGGTAGCACCACATACTTCAGCACAAATAAAATTACCTTTAAGATACAATAAAGACCTCCTCAAACAAGGAAATGGTGTACAGCGGACAATATGAAAAAGCCAGACTGAAAGTTTTAGACATATTTGACGATAAATGGGACTTTGACACAAACAAAATAAAGACAAGTTTTAACACAATAAAATGTAAGTTTCAGAAAGGCCTGTGTGCAAGACATGTTGAAAAGGGTTAAAGAGACAGTCACAGCCAAGTGGGGCAAATTTTTTTAAAAAGGCCATCCAGCAGCAACCTAGAAGACAAACATAGACCGGACTACACTGTATCCATCGGCAGTAAACATGTCAGACTAAGCAAAATAACAACCCATCAGGCATATGAGGCACTGCTGCCCAGAGTATTCAGGAAACCAGCCACTGAGCACATATGGTCACAAACATTCCCGGCACATGACACCGCATCCATCTGGGCTCACATACATAATTGGTACACAGCAGCAGCGGTCAGCAATACCGACTTCAAATTTGACACAGAATATACACATGCACAATATTACAGCAAATAGTTCCAGCGGAGTACGGCAGAGAGTGTGGTGGACTTCCCCAGACCAACACAGCAGCTATAAGCCTTCTGCTGGCCATAGCAAGACACCATTTTCATAACATGGAACATTCATCTCCATGAAAAAAAGAACAGGGGAACAATGGGCCACTTTCACCAGGCTGGTAAGAACACATTTAACATCCACACACATGACCGTTTCTTTTATCAACTTTATTTTATTTTTATTTTTTTTTTTACACTTTTATCACGGTCACCAAAAGTGGACAGTTAAACTTTTGAACTGCAAACCTCACCTTGAGGGCAAGGCATAGACTTTGGAAAAGAAACAAAGACGACAACACATAAGCTTTCTTGAAAACAAGTGACAAATGGACATCTATAGGACTGAGCGTCTTCAAACAGGACAAACGTGTGTGCACACACACACACAGATGCAGAAACACATGTACACAAGCACATAGGTGCAAGTGGGGCTAATGGCTAAGGGCTAATGTATTCGACAATGGATAGAATTTGACCATACGCAGAAGAACGAGGTTGTTTTATGGAGCTTGAGAGTATGAATAATGAATGAAACAAAATGAATTGGCAATAAAATGTTTTGAACATACAAGAGAAATAACAGAATAATCAAAGTTTAGAGTTACCAGTCACATTCATAACTTAACATTCCAATAAGGGAAAAAAAATAAATACAATAAAGTTCACTACCTCATCTCACAACTTTTTCCCTTACCTCCAAAAGCCATAGTGACAATCTGTACACTTTAGCATTAGCCACACATTACATTACCATTAATGGTAACGAGCAGTTAGCACAAACATTTTATCAAACCGTACCAAAAGAACGGAAATGGCGGCATAATACATCAGCCGAATACAAGGTAAGATGTAGAATATTCATATACTGTAAACTAATACATCATTGTTTTAATCATAGCTTTGCATTTCAAAAATATACCAAGAATTATCCGTTTTCGTAATGCGGTTCCGTTTGAAAACGGTCATCAAATAAGTCATAAATAAAGTCATTTTAAATAAATAGATGCAGCGTTTGGAAAAAGGTTCGTCAATAGAACATATTAACAAGACTTACCGCTGACTCCAAGCACTGGCTTCTTCAGTTTTGGCAGGGTGAAGCCACATGAGCCTGAAACTTGCAGTGTCTATGCGCCACAGTGAGAGTGCAGCATGAAGTTCACGCCTATTTATCTTCCCCGGGTTCAGGTGTAAGCAATTGGCCCATCAGGTGACCGGTGTGACGGATCAACTGGAGTCAGGTTATCTGGCGGCACTGTGCAGCTGCATCAACAGTAAAACACAGTGTAGGTGTAGAGAGATGCCTGTTCAAAAAAAACATACTCACTAAGTCCCATGAGTAATGTTCGTGATAATGGTAAAAAAAAAATGTCCCAAGGACGTGGATTTTACCGACAATATAACTGATCAAAGGTAAAGTACTCGTGGAAAGCGTAGACTCCAGTAAAGTACGTTTGAGATTAGACAGAGTCGTCTGTAGCAGGTAGTGTTAGGTGAACTCTCAGGTGAACTCTCAGGTTAACTTGTGATGCATCGACAGCTGCTTTTGACTTGAATTTGCAATTGTGAAGTTTTACTACAATTACTGAACGGTTGCATGAGGTGTAATGTATGTAATTAATAATTACCATTAAACACGCGATTTCGTCTTTAGTTTTGCTGTTTGTCGCAGAATAGCTCAGCCACAGCCTTAACAGTCACAAGGTTACGTTTGTTTTCCTCTGAACTGAAACAGCAGGGTGATGAAAAACAATACTTTTGTCCGAGTGGTTTAGACTAGACTGTGTAATTAAATTCAATGTACAATATATCCTGTAACTAACAAGTCTTTTCTTCAGTCAACAGTTTCACTGTGACTCCAACAACTCTGTTGTATTATCCTAAACCTAATAAAAGTATGTTTAACCTCATTTCAGATCATGTCCAGTCTACTCTCTAGTTGGAGAGTAAAGCTGAACTTTCTATTGACCTTCAGCGTTACTTGCATCTCCCACAAACTGTTTGTAAAAGTATCATGGTGCTGCATTTGAACAACACATTGAAGAACACACTGTGACATTATAATGAATTAAACCTTTCCAGATATATGAAGAGTCTAAGGTTTCCTCCAACTACCTTCCAGTCACAAGAACCTCTCTCTCTGAACTACCTTTGACAAATATGACAGTGCTTAACATTCACACAGGGCATAAATCAAATGTAGACACAACTGCAACATGTATTTGTAACTGGTTACATGGTTACATATACCAATGTCTCTTAATAGCATTCATTCATACTTTCAGATGTGTTCAGGTCTTTCTGTGCTTTTTTTTTATTATTTTTTTTACATATTTTGGTGATTTCTTGTCTGAAGTAAAATAAAAAGTAAAACGTCAAACACAATGTAATTTTTTTAAATCTACATGTTATTTAACAATGATCTTCTTTTAGCTGAAAAGCACAATTAAACACTATTAGTCTTAAACCATGACTCATAAAAACTGTTCTGTAGAATGTTTAGAATAAAAGCTGGGTTAAGGTCATGTGACACATCAGTAAAGAACTCTTAGCATTTATTTGCAAAACAATAGACAATGCATAAAAATGTATGATCTAAAATACATTTCTAAATGTATGAAATATTAAGTACATCTGAAAAGGAAAATGAGTTAAATGGTGTGCATTTATATAGTGCTTTTTTGCACCCTTCTCTGACATTCAAAGCACTTTACATTGTGCTTCCACTCACCCCTTCACTCCTGGGGCAAACAGAGAGGGTTTTAGTTCACAGGGAAAGATTAAATTATACAAAACTGAATGAAATTGACTTCTCCTTCATTTCTCACTTCTTTATGTTTGTTTATGAACAACAGTGACAAAACTATGTTTAGTAAAAAAGAAAAAAAAATACTCACAGCAAACAAGGCTTAAGACAACTGTGTAGTTTAATATTTTTTGTGTGAATTCATCAGGTGAACTGGGGAAAGGTGGCTGTGTCGCCGCCTGTTCAAAACAACTGTAGTCTGTAACATGGTTGATTATGAGAAACTGCGTATCGCTAAAGTTTGCTGTTAATCTGATTTGTAATCGAACAATCTACTTTTTGGCACAAAGGTAAAGGTTTATTAATCTGGCTGCTCGGTCGTTGGACAGAGCAGAGCACTGAGGTCAGGTTGTCTTGTGGCTAAGTCCCAAGTTAACCTGTGACATTTCAACAACTTGTTTTAGACTTTGGTGTGAGCTTGGTGATGGTTAACAGTAAAAACAGAGCATTTCAAGTAGAAATGTTTACATGTTCTTGCTCGTTTGGGCTTTTTAATGGTTTGCGGAGTAAACGTGTTTAAAACAAGCGGCATTCTGAGCGCATTTTCTACGTCTTTCTTTACAGTTTGTTACTGTGCTTGTCTCGGCAAAGTACCACATCTGTCAAATGACTGCTCTCTTCTACAACACCAAAAGTGGTTTAAAGTGTGAGTCACTTGCTGCTACAGCAGGACTTTTTCTGGCTTTTTAAATATCTACTGTCCTGACAGTGTTCTGTCTGCAGTTACACCAAATAAATGCATGTAACACAGAGGTTTTCTGTTGTCATTTCTCTTCAATAAACCTTTTGAAACTTTTATATGCTTCATATTGACATTTTCATAAATAGTGGTTTTATGGTCATTTCTGTCTTAAGCCTTTGAAGTGTCTCTATTAAAGATAAATGTTCTGTGAAGAGTCAGAACCAGTTTAATGTCGTGGAGTTTCCTTTTTAAAAAGAACAAATGGATAAATGTATTTTTCTTAAGTTTGATGGTAAAGAACACATGTAAACTCATAATGTGTAAGACCTGTGGAAGTTCTTTAATGCAACACAGACCTCACAAGTGAACAATACAAAGGCTCTAATGTCAAAGGTCAAAGGGAGAAACATAACAGAAGCAAACATTCAAAGGTTTCAAACCTGTGAAGAAGAAACCTATGTTTTATTATTTCAGAGGGAGACAGAAGCTACAATTATATGCTGTATATTTATTCACTAAGGGCATTTATTTATATTAGTTTGTGTTTAATTATAGTGTGTCTAATGAACAAAATAGATTAGAACTTTACATTCTTGTTTACCAAAGTGGAAATTTTTCTTCAGCTCACCAGTGCATGAGACAAAGACAAACATACAACATAAAGCATAGTCAGTCATAAAGACATGAGATAAACAACTTTTTAAAGACAGCTTTAGTTGCCAGTATGACTCCAGCGCTGACCAGAGACAAGAGCTCAAGTGTAGCCTCAACTGTTTTATTCTCATTGCACTGAACCAGATTATATTGCGATGATTGCAGGTAACTCAGTTACAAGTTTTAAAAGAAGTTGCACAGCACCATGTCAACGCCAGTATTCCGTCTGTAGTATTTCTTGATTTAAAGGCTGTTTCTCATTTTACGCAAGTTAAACGGAGATCGTCTGGATCAACTGGTGACAGCGCTGTCCTGTTTATATCGAGTTATAATCCACAGACCGCTCTCAAATTACAGCCGTCTACATTCTTTCTTTCTCATCGACACTAAAAGAGACATCATTATAGACATGTACGCTGTAAAAAGAATCACATCGATGTAATTTAAGACGAAATAATATCTATATTTCCTGGTTTGTAAAAGTGGGGTCCTAGAGAAGAACGCCCACAAAAAACATCTGCACGTCGCCAGATAACCGGCTTCTCCTGTTGATCCGTTACACCGGGTTACACAAAACTAGAAAACTACAGGCCCATTAGTCTGTTAAATGTGGATTATAACAATCTGGCAAAATATTAGCAAATAAGTTAAAGAAAGTCATAGGTAAGTTAGTCTCAACCACACAAGCATACAGTATACCAGGGTTAGGGTTAGGCCAGAATTTCTTCGAGGCCGACCGATAGTCTTTTTCCATGGCCTCACCGAACTCCTCCCAGACCCGAGTTTTTGCCTCCACAACCAACCGTGCTGCAGTCCGCTTGGCCTGCCGGTACCTGTCAGCTGCCTCAGGAGTCCCACAAGCCAACCAGCCTCGATAGGTCTCCTTCTTCAGCTTGAAGGCATCCCTTACTTCCGGTGTCCACCACCGGGTTTGGGGATTGCCGCCACGACAGGCACCGGAGACTTTGCGGCCACAGCTTCGAGTGGCTGCGTCGACAATGGAGGTGGAGAACATGGTCCACTCGGACTCAATGTCTCCAGTCTCCCTCGGAATCTGGTCGAAGCTCTGCCGGAGGTGGGAGTTGAAGATCTCTCTGACAGGGGACTCGGCCAAACGTTCCCAACAGACCCTGACTGTACGCTTGGGTCTGCCAAGTCTGTCCCACCTTCTCCTCCGCCATTGGATCCAACTCACCACCAGGTGGTGATCAGTTGACAGCTCCGCCCCTCTCTTTACCCGAGTGTCCAAGACATACGGTCGGAGGTCAGATGAAACAACTACAAAGTCGATCATCGACCTCCGGCCTAGGGTGTCCTGGTGCCACGTGCACTGATGGACACCCTTATGCTTGAACATGGTGTTTGTTATGGACAAACTGTTGCTAGCACAGAAGTCCAATAACAGAACACCACTCGGGTTCAGATTAGGGGGGCCGTTCCTCCCTATCACGCCCCTCCAGGTGTCACTGTCGCTGCCCACGTAAGCATTGAAGTCCCCCAGTAGAACGACAGAGTCCCCGGTCGAAGCACTTTCCAGCACCCCTCCCAGAGACTCCAAGAATGCCGGGTACTCTGCTCTGCCATTTGGGCCATAAACACAAACAAGAGTGAGAGACCTATCCCCGACGCGAAGGCGCAGGGAAGCGAACCTCTCGTTCACCGGGGTGAACTCCAACACATGGCGGCTGAACGGGGGCAATGAGCAAACCCACAACGGCCCGCCGCCTTTCACCGCAGGCAACTCCAGAGTAGTGGACAATCCAGCCTCTATCAAGGAGTTGGGTTCCAGAGCCCAAGCTGTGCGTGGACGTGAGCTCGACTATCTCTAGTCGGTCACCTAGGACCTGTTTGCCTTGGGAGACCCTACCAGGGGTATATAGCCCCCGACAACATAGCTCCTAGGATCATCCGGGCACTCAAACCCCTCCACCACGATAAGGTGGCGGTTCAAGGAGGGGTCGGCAAAAGTAAGTAAATTTAAAAAGAAAACTCACCAAAACTCTTCTGGTCTTGCTTTCCAGGGAGAACCCTAACCCTAACCTTGGTGGGACCTGGCCCTAACATTAATCAGTGATGGTAGAACAAAATGCTTCTACAATAATCGGACTTTGGTCTTTGCTGAACAAAATGCTTCTGCCACAATTCGCTCATGTTGGCCCTTGGTGGAACAAAAGGCTTCAACAACAAGTAGACCAAGACCTAGTAGGACAAAAGGCTACTACATTAAATTTACTGAACCACAAAAATTAGGACAATAGAACAAAATGCTTCTACAAATAAATTCTTAATTGCAAATAGTTGGATTAAGGACATTCGATTTTTTAAGGACATATAGGTTCTGCCCTATATGTATCCAAAAATAGGCTCTGCCTGCCAGTGAGTATAAAAGCAGCTCCACTTTGCAAGTCCTCTCAGTCCCCCTCAGACAGTGTACGTGACCTAATGAAGACAGGGGTAAACCCTAACCCAGTGATGGTAGAACAAATTTTTTCTACAATAATCTTGCAGGACAAAATTCTTCTGCCACAGTTTGCTCAGGTTTTGGAGGAACAAAAGGCTTGTTGACCTGATAGTATAAATAGGTCTCAACATGTAACCAAAAAAATAGGCCCCGCCTGCCAGTGAGAGCATAAAAGCAGCTCCACTGTGCAAGTCCTCTCAGTCAGTCCCCATCAGACAGTGTGCAAGACCTGAAGAAGACAAAAACAAGGTTGAAACGTTGTCCAAGCGCACTGTCCTGCATGCAAACCTAATAAAGAGAGAGAAAAACTAAACGGGTTACCCTAACCCTAACGGTTAAAAAAATTTATAAAATTAATATAGACGCTAAACATTGCACTACAACAGCCATCTCGTAGATATGGAGCATGACTGGTCTGTAGCTTGTTCTGGAAGACACCAGCAACCTACCATGGAACCACAATGTTTGTGACTCAGGGTCTGGAGACGAGGGCTGTGCACCTCCTGCCTTGCCCCCTTTTACAGGGACAGACTTCTCACCTCACCCTAACACTAACACAAACACATTTAATTCTTTCTTTCACAAATTAATAGATAGTTACACTCCTCCGCGTTACCATATTGCTATAATATGGACAATGACTGGATGGTTGTCCGCCCAGGCAAATGCCTGGAGCGGGTCGGTGGGACACACATTCTACTGGGGTGGCGGTGATGTCAACAAGGGGGGGGGGTTATCAAGATAAATAAAAAATCCAAACTCTAACACACTTGTTATGAATTTCTTTTATTCCAGGAACATCAATCATTATTTATTAATAATATACAAAAGTAAATACATTGAAAAACAAATAAAACACTTTTATTTTTGGGAAACAAACATATTGCACTGAATGGAATAGATATAAAAAATGAGAAATACATGGTTTATATTAGATAAATATAACCATGACTAAAGCAGTTCTAAACCAGGACTATCCCATAAACAGGATAAAACCAGCACAAAATCTAGTCTTAGTCAGGACTACAGAATGAAACTATTCAGGTGTAGAGGCTCAAGGCAGGGTTATGGTACAGGTAAAGGTACGCGTCGCACAGCAGACGTTTGGCCACACCCATCATGTCTCGTGGCTTCTGATTGGCCAGTTCAGACAGAGACATGTTCATGTATTGGCTCACCTCTGGAGCCAGCGACACTTCAGGGACGTTGTACCCGTCTGCTTCACCTGCAAGAACAGAAAATATAGTCACCCCACAGTCACACCCACAGTCCTGAGGGAGTCTCGGGGGACTGAGAAAGACCAGAGCGGTTTGGGGTGATCTCAGGAGGTCTGGGTAGGTCATGTAGTGGACCATGTTGGTTTAAGGAAGTCTGGGGAGGCCCTAGAGTTGTCCATGGTTGTATCAGGAGTTCTCAGGACGTCTTACCTTCTCGGTCAGCCATACTGTCGTAGAAAAGCCACTGATCTGGTCGGGGGCCATACTTGACAAAGGAGACGTAATGACTGGTCTCGATGCAGAGCACTGCCAGCAGCTGCAGCTTTTCTCTGTTACCGCTGAAACTGGGGCAGGACTGGTAACCACGATAACGGATGTCTAGTGGAGTGGGGTGGTGTCCGCGGCGACAGGGGTGGGCATGAACCTTAAAGACACCGTTTTATTTATATATGATAGTTAATAAATGTAGAAGCAAACGAATAAATGTCAGTAACAACTTTCACCATCAGTTCATCTAGTCACATGTACTCTTATCGCAAATATTTTAAATTGACATGTTCTTTTATTCATTTAGATAGAGATGTGTGTTACCAGAGGGCTGCACTGGTCACAGAACAGTTTGAAACCAGTTTGACCGAAGGCTGGATCCAAAAAACACTCTGAACACTCCACGTGCGCCTCACGTGCACAGAGAATGCACTGTTTAGGCCCTGCAATACATGCACACACATAAGACATGTGCACATGCATCAGACACGTAATTAATGGTCCAGAAGAACACTTTATCTTTACTTTATTTTGAGCTTTTTTGTGTAAAGTTTAAACTTTTACATTAAAAAAATTTGCCCTAATACTAAAGAAGAAAGTACACTCGTGCACTTCCTTCTTTAACAACACTCATGTATTTAACAACAATGTGCACCTGTTAATGTTTATTGTTGACACATTTATTTCATTTGTACAGGCTTCACTTTAGACACTGAACAGCTGAAAAGCCTCTGTTGGTGGGAATCAATGTCTGAAGAATCTGATGTGAATCTGTTGTAATAAAGTCAAACTAAACAAGGACTAAACCAGGTCCAGGTGTGCTTAGGTGTGTGCTTACCATGGGCCAGAAGCTCAGTGACATCCAGCTCCAAAGACGGAATGATTTTATCAAACATCTTAAACTTCTTCCCAAAACGAGGCATTTGTAGAATTAGACACGATGGAACCTGGAGAAAAACAGGTTTTAGATGGATTAGAACAAGTTATAGTTAGATCGTTCCTAGTCAAAACCCGGTCCAGAACGGGTTTTGCTCGGACCTCTGCCAACTTGAGTGCGTTGCTGTAGAAGGACTGCTCCAGCAACTGTTGAACCGTGGGAAGAACCAGGTTGTGGCTCTGGTCCAAGAAGATCTGGTAACAGTACGAGTCCTGGACTTTCCCTCCTGAAGACCTGCAGCAGAACAGACCTTTTAGAGGCCGGCTTTACCCCAGCAAAACCACCAATCAGAACAGAACAAACCAGACAATTAGAAACATACAGTTTGAGAAGAGGGTCCAGGGCGAGGATGTGGTGCATGATCACAGTCAAGAACTCCTCTGGATCTGGAACAAAACCACGACAAAACCAGGTCTGAACCAGGACTAAAGTGCATCTAAACATATTACTTATCAGTTGGCTTGAGTTATGACAATGTAGTAAATGTAGTTAAATTTGGTGGACTGCTTCCTGCGTGTTCTGTGTCTAGTGGTGCATTCATGGTCTCCTCTGATGGTTTGTGCTTTTGATTTCGAAATTTCCAAATTCATTATTTGTTTATTTGTCGGAATGATTGGTCAGAATTGTTATCTGATAGAGTTTAGTTTTAGAGAACCACATAAATGCTCCATGCATTCTCTACTGGAATGGTCTGGTTGCATTGTTTAATTGTTTGGCAATTTGTACAAATTTAAGTAATAGGGTTCTTATTGTGTCCAAACCCTACATGCACCACTATGGCCCTATTGAAACTGTATAGATGTAAAGGATTTTGATTCTAGTCTGAACTCCTTCCACATCAGTGGTGAAAGTCTGGGTTTTAGTCCAAACTCTCAACATTGTTGTTTCCCAGGATTGTGTTCTTAGTTCTTTTCTCTGCTCCCTTGACAAGAATGACTGTTCAGCCCTATACAGCTCAAACAGTATCATGAAATTCGCTGATGACACGGTAGTGGTGGGCTTATTCTCAACAAAACTGCCTATTTGGAAGAAGTACATGCTCTGTCTCACTCCACTCTCACTGTATCACCTCCAGAGGCTCAAGAAGTTAAAGGTCTCTACAGAGCTACAGAAAACATTCTACAGGGCAACACTGGACGCCGTCCTCAACAGGAAGCATTAGTGTTTGGCACAAAAGCTCTCCTGTTAGGAACAGAAAAGCCTTAAAGACAGTGGTACTCTATGCTTATCACATCACTAGGGCAGGACTTTCTCACCTCAGAAAGATCAAATTAATTAAAGTGTCGTAAGTTTACTTACAGTCTGCAGGGGCTCTATGTGGCAAACATTTATCATAGTTAAAGGTACATTTGAGTTTTTAATACCTTTCTCGTCGGTGGTGAACGACTGACTGAAGCCGTGTTTCTTAAGCTGCTGCCTCAGATTCATCACATGAAATCCTTCAACAAAGCCATTTCTGAAAAAAAAAATATATATATATTTATATATATACATATATATAAGTTTACAAATCCTGGCAGAATTTGTGATTTTCTTTTTGCCATTTTGAATTGAGAATATGAATAATGATACAAAAATACATTTTCACTCATAGTTAGTGGTTGGGTAAAGCAATACATTTTTAGACCACTGTGTTTACTTTTTAAATCATAATGACAACAGAAACTGATCAAAAGTTGACATACCCCAGTTCTTAATACTGTGTTTTATGACAGCTTTTGTGGTAGTTGTTGGCTCTATTTTTTAAGATGGTAAAGCTGCCCATTCAATGATACTGAGGTCAGGAGACTGAGGCCAGTCCAGAGCCTTCTCTTTCTGCTGCTGTAGCCAATGACAGGTCGACTTGGCCTTGTGCTTTGGATCGTTGTCATGTTGGAACGTCCAAGTACATCCCATGTGCAGCTTCCGGGCTGATGTTTTTCAAATGTTCCTCCAGTATTTTCTGATAACATGCTGCATTCATCTTGCCATCAATTTTTAACACGGCACTAGCTCAGTCGTAGAGTGGCCGTTCTTTGACTGGAGGGTGGGCGGTTTGAACCCCGCTCAAAACATCCCTAAACATCACGCCCTCCCCCACAGTTCATACTGTTGTTGTGTCCTTGGGCAAGACATTTAACCCACCAGCTGTAACACTGGTAAAGTGCTTTGAGTGCCTACTAGGTAGAAAAGCGCTATATAAATAAAAAACACACTGCTCACAGCTCACACATCCCCAAAACATTTCCTGGTTCCTCCGTGTTTCACTGTAGGACTGTTTCTTTTATCAGAGGCCTTGTTTTACTCCTCTCCAAATGTAAAGTTTAGGGTTGTGGCCAAAAACTTTAGTTTTGGTCTCCTCACTCCAAATGACTCTGTTCCAGAAGTTCTGAGGCTTGTCTCTGAGCTGTTTGGAGAATTGTAAGCGGGATGCTTTGTGGCATTTGTGTAGTAATAGCTTTTTCGACCATGCTGCCCATTTTGCATCCCAAACCGTTTTTCTGGTAGTTGTGGCAGAAATTTTTGTTGGTGTACCTGTCTTTGGTTAGGTTTGTACAGAATCCCTAATTTTCCACTTCTTAATTAGAGTTTGCTGATTTGCCTTCTTAATTACTTGGATATCTTTTTATATTCCTTTCTTGTTTTATGCAGTTCAATTACCTTTTTCCCGCAAATCTTGACATTTATTTTGTTTTTCCCATGACTCAGACATAAACATCAGTTCAGGACTGGATGAAAGATGCAAGGGTCTGTCAGGAGATCTTGAAACTCACTGACCTTTGATACACACACAGAGTACAAACAGGTCACAGGTGAAGAGGGTTACCTTTGTTAGACATTCAAACCTGTTACTTGTGCATGTTCACAGGCCAAAATCACCAGGGTAAGTAAGATTTTTATCAGGGTCAAGAGTAGACATAGAGTTAACTCCAAATGCCTTAACCTAGTCACTAACTATAAGTAAAAAAAAAATGTTGTGTTATTATTCATATTGTCTGAGAAATGGCCCATACATTTATAGATTTCTGCCATAATTTATGAGCACAACTGTATCAAAATACCCCTCTTTAACAAACAGCACTTTACTCAAAAAGCACATGAGCATCAGAGAATAAACCTATGTTTAAATCTATGAATAAATCTTATGTTACACAGTTAAAATGTACATACCTTTGACATGTTTATTTTCTAAAGGGTTTAAAGAGTACATAAAAAAAACCCACATACAGCAATATATTTCAACAGTGCTAGAGGATGGAATCTGTAGTTACCTCCTTGCTCCTCACCAAAGGGCAGCTCACAAGTGACAGGCATTTCAGTAAAGATGTAAAGATTCTGTAAAGGTCGGATGTGTGCAATGGTGTAGGTCTGGGATAAATTATAGACAAAATTATGTTTCCTCTGTGTCTGGTTGTAGACTGGGATTTTGAAACACAACAGTCTGCCTTTCTATGCACCTTTTATAATCTTTATAGAAATCTAACAGCACACATTGACCAGAGCATCACTTTTCAACATAAACAGGTGCTCAATTTATATATATATATATATATATATATATATATATATATATATATATATATATATTATAATTTGCGTTTTTCTTTAAGGGACCAAGGGACTCAAAGCGCTTAACTAAACTTGGAATTGGTTGAAAATTATACTTAAATTGGTGATGACTCAATCCAGACATGTCTCAGACTAGTCTTTGGTAATTTGGATTTGAAAACTGGAGACTCAACTACAACACTGCAAGACTCTTTAAACTTTAAAATTGTACAGTCAGGCTCTGTGTCTTGATATGAATGAGGCAGTAAGTCTCGGCACCAGTGACAAGCTGTAGGTTATTTACCGTCTGAGAGGGTTGACGATGTCTTGGAGCAGAGTTCTCTGAATGGCAGCGTCCTGAGGCTGAGTCGACTTAAACAACAGTGAGTCCAGCACCGACGAGCAGCAGAACAGGCTGGAAAAAAAAATCATCATCTGGCTTTATACAGAGCCTTTGTGAGTGAAACAAAACCTGCTGACTGGAAAGTATGACCAACAGTAATATTTATGAACCTTTGACAGTTTGACAAAAATGTGCTTCTAAACTAGCTGTCAATACCAGACTGTGATAAAGGTAGCCACGGGATATTAAAAGAATTAAAAAGGTATTCAAGTTAATAGTACCAAATGTCTTTAGGCCTTAAAAGCTTTAAATTTCACAAAAAGATATTACATTTCCAGTATACAAGGCTAACATTTTGTAGCTCATTAATATGATTGATTTATTTTAAATATTGGCCTCAAAAATAGCCATTCATTTATTTGTGTGTTTGATAATTGTTTCAGTTGACTTGTGTTACAATGTTATGACAGTCCAGTATAGTTTGCGTCACTGTATGCGACAGCTGTCAGCCGCAGCAGTGAAGCTTGAGCGCAAACTTGAATGAGTACAGTTGAATTTAATTTTTGTGCAGTTGTACACAATGTGAAAGTGTCAGGATAACCTTGAATAGATTCCTCATATACAGCTCTGGAAAATATTAAGAGATCACTGGTGGAGAGCATGCCAAAACGCATGAAAGCTGTGATTCAAAATCAGGGTTATTTCACCAAATATTGATTTCTAAACTCTTCCTAAGGTAAAACATTAGTATTGTGTATAGTGTAACTGATTTTCTTTCCATTATTCCAAGTCTGACAACACTTCATCTTTTTTGTTATTTTGACCAGTTGTTGCTTTTGGCAAATAAATGCTCTAAATTACAATATTTTTATTTGGAATCTGGGAAAAATGTTGTCAGTAGTTTATAGAATAAAACAAAAATGTTAATTTTAACAAAACACATAACTATAAATAGTAAAACCAGAGAGACTGATTATTTTGCAGTGGTCTCTTAACTTTTTTTTACCAGAGCTGTATGTGTTTTCCCGGGCACTTCACAGGTAAGGCGGTAAAGTAAACCCACCATCTACCGAGCAATGACCCAATCAATCATTCAGCAAAGGCCAGGGACGAAGCGACCCTTTCACCAAAGAAGGGGCCTAGCATTATGAATGGAGCCCTCTGAAGAATCATAAACTGGAGAAGCTTCTACTTTAACTTGTATAGATGGCCAATATTGCTGTAGTGTTTGAAAATGACTGCCCTAGATGTTATTTGTCTTCATGCCCTTAGTTAATTGAACAAAAGTCTTGGAGCAGCTCTGGCTTTAAGGTTATCTGTACATCAATTTAATTAACTGTTTAATCCTTGAGTTTGTTACATATTTAATTACGATATTTCTTGCAAGTGTATACTTCAGACCGGTCTTTCCAACGTTTACTTTTTTGCACTGCCTTAAATGTAAAGTAGCACCAAGAAGGAGGGTTGTCATTAGGGTTGTCATTAGGGCTCATAAGACTTTGTATTAGGTTATTTCTGAAATTACCTCATACTCCATCAGGGTTTCCGCCGGCTTTTGGCCGGATTGATTCGTAATAGACCAGTAAAATAAAAGTGTTTACACTTTAGAGTAGGGGGCACATTTGTTCATGAATTCATGCATTAATTCATTTGTACATGCATTAAACTCTAATAAATCACCAGGAATGATGATGTTTTCATCCTATTTTCATTCTAACCATAACCCTAAGCATGTAAAATATACTGTATGAGTTATGCAGGAATTCATTGGTTTTTGCATGAATTCATACTGATAGAGTACACACTAAGTTAAAGAATCTTGAATTGCTGCACTTTATTTTGAAATTACTTGCAATCTATGTCTTCTATTACAATATTTTTTTTTTTTTTTTAATTTTGCACACAATAATGGTGTTAAATTCAATTGTAAGTGGCATTAAAAGGTATTTGAAAAAGGTATTAAATTTAAAAAGACAAATTCTGGGAGTTATATGAAGCTGCAGACTTGGAGCCTGCAGATACAGAGTCACACAGAGTCATGCTTTCTCAGATCCCTTGTTTTTTGAGACTGCGCCTCCTATCAAATTGGATCGGATAAACATCTTTGTAGTGTACAGGACTCAAGCCGAAAGTGTTAGGGTTAGGGTTAGGGTAACCCTAACCCTAACCCTAACCCTAACCCAAAGTATTGTTCATATTTTTTTTAGCAAATCATAATAATTAATTGATTTCTTTTCTAAACAAACCACTTTATAGCTTATTGATACACCAACATATTACATACTAGTTCATTAAATATTTGTAACAACAGAATGTAAGCCGATAATGTATTTTTAGTTTGTTTGTTTTTTAGCCTTTTTGATGATAGCTTAGTTGATGTTAGCCTTTACTCTGAGTTTTTGTAGAGAAGCCATTGTAAAATTTGATTAAAATTAGCTGACATTAGGGTAGACCAATATATTATACATTAGGTGTGTTACTATTAAAGAATTTAATCATTACTTATTTATTCAGATTTACAGTTTGACCTTTTTTCAATTACCGGACCTTTTCTCCTAAAACTATAAATTGAATTAATTAATGCCAGATGGAGTAATTAATTTATGTTATATAATTTATGTAGCATACTTAAATTAGTACGTATTAAATGTAATTTATTAAAATGAATGAATATTAACTTATGAAGCTGTTGCCAGCAATTTACCACTCATACAACTGCCAAATAATCAAATGTACTATGCCCTCAGTATGTATTAACCTCTGAGCTAGAATGTCTCATTTGGTCTTTTGACTGAGTTTCTTGTTTTAATTTAAATTAATTGAAATTTGACTGGATGGGCTTTGTGTTGGTCCTGAACATTTGATTTTGACTCTCTCTTTTTTCAAGACAATATAAAAAAACACACCGCACATGATGTCCCACAGCACATCCAAGCAGTCCAAGAACAAACAAGAACAAAAGAAAGACTGGTGAATCATTTAGTGGTACTGAAATAGTCCTTTTTCACCATTGAAGATTAGAATTTCTAAAGGACTCACCTAGGGACATCATTATTGTCAACTTCAACATTGTCAATTGACAATTAATTATCCAATATGCTCTTAGCTATATTTTTAATGGTAATGCCAATTATTCATTGATGGCTTATGTATATATAAAACAAAACATTCTGTTTGCCCCACAGGATGTTCTCAATGAGAAACCATCAAAGTGGTTCCCCCTAAAGCCACAATGTCAGGTGCCAGTCTACAGGGACAGTGAGCCACAGCTAGCCATTCCTTTTGAATACCTCAAAACTCTGCTGGATAAGAACTCAGCTGAACCTCACAGATGAGTTGGAGTTCATTTGTTACATGTTTGTAAATTGGATTGTTTCTGTCATCGTCGTATATATGCAATGTTTTATATGTTAAATAATTAATTAATTCTTCTTTTGTGGTGAAGAAGGAGCTGAGCTGTAAGGCAAAGCTCTCGATTTACCAGTCGATCTACGTTCCTACTCTCACCTATGGGCATGAAGTTTGGGTCATGACCGAAAGAACAAGATCCCCGGATACAGGCGGCCGAAATAAGGTTTCTCCGCAGAGTGGCGGGGCGCTCCCTTAGAGATAGGGTGAGGAGCTCGGTCACTCGGGAGGAGCTCAAAGTAGTGCTCCTTCACATCGAGATGAGCAGCTGAGGTGGCTCAGGCATCTGTTTCGGATGCCTCCTGGACTCCTCCTGGACGCCTGTTCCGGGCATGTCCCACAGGGAGGAGACCTCGGGGAAGACCTAGGACACGCTGGAGGGACTATGTCTCTCAGCTGGCCTGGGAACGCCTCGGTATCCCCCCGGAAGAGCTGGAGGAAGTGTATGGGGAGGGGGAAGTCTGGGTTTCTCTGCTTAGACTGCTGCCCCCGCGACCTGGCCCCGGTAGAATATGGATAAGCGGTAGAATATGGATGGATGGATGGATAATTACTTAATTTGTAAATGTATTCATTTATTTATTTAAATTGCAATTGCAAAAAAATATAATTTATTATTACACAATATTTTTGACAAATGGCATTTATCTTTTATTTTAGTTACGTTGAGGAATTTGGTGATTTCCAAACAAATGAAAAAAGATGGAACAGTCACCTACAATAAAGTAATGTTATTATTTTACCTTAAGTAAAGTCACTAACACAATTCTTTCTTCATTTTATCTTTGCTTTGTCCTGTTTACAGCATGATTATGTTTAAGTGATAATTAAATAAAGTACAAATTTGTATATTATTGGTATTTTTTCTATTCTTAGTTAAGCTTTGCATTCAAAATATCAAAAAACACATTTTGTAATAAGCATGGTATAAAATATGTTGATTAGACCATTAGCAGCGGTTGAACTGAAAGAAAAATTGGAATTAGAATTAAAGAAACATTGTAGCAATATATTATCACATAACGTTTTTCAGAAGATAGATAAATTTTTAATTGTATCTCTTCCATCAGTAATTTTCTTTCAATGACCACCCACACTCAAAAAAGAACTACTGGGTAATTTGTTAAGGTCAGAAAACACAATGCCATTTTTTTTGGCACATCTTTGAGCAGGGAACGCAAATATGTTTTCAAAATAATTATTTTGTATACATTTTGTTGGCAAACTTTTTCAGTGGCATTTATATTAAGGGTGTTATATGATTTTCCAAACAACCAAGAGGCAGTCTCAAAAAACGCGGGGTCTGAGAATGCGGGACTCTTTGTGTGGCTGCAGGCCAGTCTGCAGCTTCATACTATTGCAACCTGCAGCTACCCTGGTAATACATATCTCTGACCTGAAGAGGGCGCTGTCCATATAGCAGGAGTTGTGATGGCCTTGGATGCCCTTCATTCGTCCAATCAGAAGGTGGCTCACCTTCTCCGTGCTGATTGGTGGAACTGGCTCAGGTACAGTGTCATCTGAAATAAGCAACAGCTTTACATATTTAAAACACTGCTTTAATTTGATTTGATTTGATAGAACATTAGTGATCCCCATTTTGTGTGTATCATAAGACATGTATACATAAATGGACAAACAAAGATTACAAGCCCATAGTAGTATTGCAAATGTACAGACATAACAAGACATAACAAGCAGTAATAACTACAGTCACCGTCACAACATAACATATGTAGCATAAGCATACACACATCAGGACAAAACAGGGAGGGGGTGGGAATACAGAAAAGAGTCAGACAGATGTCAAATGGCAGACGGGTGGTTTGGGATAGGAAGGATAGGAAGGCGTCTGTGAGATGTTTAGGCGGAACTGAGTGTGAGACTCCATGGCCTTGTCCTTGATGGGAGTACGGGAAGTACCAGGAGGGTAAGATAAGACACAGCTTCTGGCCAAACTTCTAATTGAGAGAGAGCGATACTTGGGCAGAGGAATTGGAGACTGTTACGTGCCGTCGGCTAGCCTAGGGAAAACTCACAGCACAATAACACCAGAAACACAAGGAAAAGGATGGCGAGCTTGTGCCTTACGGTCACTTAAGAATTATTAACAATCACAAGAAAAAACAGAGACAGAAATTTTAATTAATCCAATTTTGATCTTTGGTAGTTTATTCGGATCGTAATCAATCAGTTCTGGTTCTCAGCGTCAGGTGCATCCTGGTGCGTCCATTTTGTGGAGTAACTTTGATGTTTCATACAGTTTCATGGTCAGACCCGTAATACCGCGTAGCAGCCCGGCGGTCTGCTTCTCGGTGTTGTCCACTCTTCTCTGCATGTCCTCAGTTCGGGCCGAGGTGTTTCGAATCTGCTCTTCGATTCGTGTGTCGCCTTGTTGTAACCCCTTCATATCCGTTAAGCTGCGTAGCAGGGTCAGACGGATAGCAGGTCTGACCCTCAGTGTTGTCTGACCCTCGGTGTTGCCCACTCTTTTCTGTATGTCCACAACCCGTGCTAAGATGATCAGTCTGTCACTCACGTCACAGAAGCACAGTTTAATTTCAGAAGACAGAAGACAGCGACTGGGTAGCTTTAAAGGCAGCTGTCTTACAAATTTTCCGATTGTTTACGGCAGTCCCCAGACCAATGAGCAGGAACCCCACAATTATACATCCAAAGATAAATGCGTCATCAACGGACAGAACTTCTAAACACAAAACTTGCCAGTTCTTCCAGGCGTTCTGTGAGTATAGCCTGCCGCAAATGTCCCGCCAGGGCAAATGGGTTCCCACTTTGTACCCTTCTTATGGAAAAAAATTGTGTCAATTGCACTCAAAGACCAGGTAATCAGATCCTTTTACAATTCTTAGGAGCCCAGCAAGCAGTCAGTGAAAGAGAAAATAAGAGTATGACTAGACAAAATAAGCCTACACCAGAAGCAAGAGAGGCAGGAGGAGCAGTAAGAGCAGTATGAGATGTCTGCCTTGTCCAAGAACAGGAAGAAGAAGAATTACTTAATTAAAATCATCCAAAACCAGAGAACACAAATTATAGATCTAATTAATTTTAGTTCAGAGTTAAAAGAGATGGGCAAAAAGCATCAGCATTTGCAGAACTAAATGAGTGAAACTTGACTCCATTTGATCCACGGGAGGGTTGCAGGGGCAGCCGTCAAAGCGCAGACGCCCAGGCTTTGCACTCCAGACACTTCATCCAACTCCTTCATGGGAATACTGACTCCCTCTAGTAAGTCCTGGGGCCTCCTCCTCCTGTCCTGAACACCTCCATGGAGGCTCCAGTAGGCGCTGAACACATGAGCCTCAGCTGCTCCTTAACATGGAGAGCAGCAGGATTATGACCATGACAGGCTCCTGATCCTTTCGGCCACAGATCTTGAGCGGCTGCCGCAACATTGGAGCACAACATTGTCCACTCAGACTCAGGATCTGGTCTCACTCTGGAGTACTGGCGTTTTCTCCCAGACGCCAAGGGAAGACAGGCGTCCTCAGTTTTGTCAGACCAAAGTTCTCATTGATACAAATTCTAAATACAGATTATCTTTTGCGTTGTTTCCGTTGTTTCTGTGTAGGTTCTCAGACATCCAGACCATCTTGAAAAAAAGGTTGACATAAAAGCATTTGGACTCAATTTTCAAGGTGAAGACATTTTGTCTCTAATTCCAAGAGACTTTATCAATTCTGAGATCAACTGGTAAGAGATCTGAGCTTATATCTATAAAGGGAGGAGTTTCCCCTGAAAACCAAACCTGATTGACCTATTGTGTAGCTGTTGTTTTGTTTCGCCAACATAACTGACCCTGCACTCTTCACTGAACTGCATAAACTACATTAATCTCTTAGTGGGGATCTTGTCTTTGAGATGGACCAGTTTTTGACGCAGCATGTTCAATTTTTTAAAGTGGACTGGAATGTTTGGGCTTTATGGATGTGTTGTTTTTCTTTCCGTTTACTTTCTGAGGTAGTGGGCACCTCTTGTGCGCTGTGCTGAGAAGACCTGATGACTCCCAGCTTGTGCTGCAGAGGATGGTGGGAATCAAACAGAAAATATTGATCTGTGTGTGTAGGCTTCCTATAAACTTCTACTTGGAGAGTCCTGTCCTCACAATTAACCACTGCAGTCTAGACAACAGGCCGGGCATTTGTTTATGGCGTCTTCACGGGTGAACTTGATGTTCTTGTCCACTGCGTGGATGTGTTCTGTGAAGGTTTCTACTTCCTGGGTTCTGATTTTGACCCACGTGTCATTAACATATCTGAACCAGTGACTGGGCACTGCACCAGGGAAAGGGACCAGAGCTCTGTTCTCCACTTCCTCCTTGTACAGGTTAGCCACAATCGAGGAGACAGGTGATCCCACTGCACAGCCGTGTTTTTGTCTGTTGAAGTTACCTCTGGAAATGTCAGCTCCACTCCGTTTCTCTCAGGGATCCGCTCCACTTCTCTCCTCCCTCCTTCATCTCATCACTGCCACCTGTTCCGAGCACCTGCAACCAATTGCCATCAGTGAAGTATTTAAACCTCTCTAGTCCGCCTCTTCTCTGCCAGATCGTTCAGCATGCCTTGTGTGAACAGCAAGCCTCAGTTCCAGCTTGAGTCAAGCACTTGTTCCAGCTCTCCGGCTTGGTCCCAGTCACCGGCTCGATACCAGTCCTCAGTTCAGCTATCCAGCTTCCTTTCCGAGCCTCTGTCTTTAACAAAAAAAACACTTACCTTCACTGTCTTTGAGCATTTGAGTCCTCAGTCCCACCTCACAGGAAATGTTTAAGCATACCTCCAGTAAACTGCAAATATAGTCCGGGGTGAGGTTGGTCTTGTCCTGTAAAGAAGTGTCCTGTAGTAATCTCTTCCTTACAACCACAAGTGCTTCATTGGTGAGTCTGCAGGTAAAGAGGGATGTGACATCAAAAGAGACAATAGTCTCATCTGTGTCTAGTTGTAAATGTTTGATTTTGTAAAGTCCTGCGAGTTGATGATATGTTGTTGTGAGTGGCTGACCAATGGAGCCAAAATGGTGGCCAGTTTTTTGATTGAATCTGTGCTGCTTACTTTGGGTCGTAGTCGAATTTCTTCTTTGTGTATTTTGGGTAAGTCGTAGATACATGGAGTGGTGTTCCCGGATACAGCCTGTAGTACAGAGGTCGATCAATGGCTTTCCTTCTCCAGCCTCTGTTGACAGGCTATGACCTTCTCCTTGTAACCTAACCACTTGTTGGATCTCTTCACAGTGTCTCATAGGTCATGGTGTCACTGTTGATACTGGACTCATCTGGATCAGGTTCACAGTGCATCTCCCTTTGTCTGCTGACAAGACTCTACTTTGCTCTGAGGTAATATTGGAGGGGGGAGGTGGGGGTGCTTTGGCACTAGCCAGTGCAGCTGTGACCTTGAATCTCAGTTCTTCAGCTCCATTTCCAGACAATTTGTTGTTCCTTATGGCTGATTCTATTGCTGTAATGAGGTCTACTGTAGGGATGTGCCTCGGAGCAACTGAGAAATGATTTCTTTTCATTTTTTTTCTTTTTCCGTAATTACCCCTAATTTTATCAATTATCAAACACGGATTTTTAAAAGAGTTTTTAGACATTTAGTTGTAAGAACTCTGCCCGCACTGACTGCCAGCGCTAAATTTCAGCGGCTGTTTTGCTGGCCCTGGATTACTTTTAATAAGGAAGGCTGCTCCACCAAAAAGTTCAGAGTTAACCCTGGGTTTTCAGTATCACAAAGCTTGCTGCTCGTTCACATTCTATTGAGGTAGATCTCTGGCAAATTGTGCTGTGGCTAACCAGCAACACAACAATAAAAACATGGATCACCAATCAGCAAAAAGAAATGAGCTGCAGATTTCATATGGGGGTGTCGAGGAGGAAAGACACGGCACAGAAAAAATAACATTGTTTGTCATTACTGGCTACTGAACTAACTGAGCACTTGTACCATAGTAAGAATGAAAGATTCTGTTCTTGTTCTTGTATTCTGACCTTCAAAATGCATGTGTCAGTCCAGTTCATTTATTAATGCTCCCGTGTTTTTTGCACCATGGCGCTGATGTGTTTGTTTTGTTGTTGTATGGCTATAACCTAAAATATGTTGTTTGAGATGTAGGCCTAAATATTGTAATATTTATACTGTGTTTAAATGGAATTGTTTTCATAAATATATAAGGGTGCAGTAAGTTCCAGGTTATACCAGGCTCTAAATTATTTTCCTCCTTAATAACACCTGCCCATGCGCACCCTGATTACAGGAGCACCCATACTGACAGCCATCTGCAATCAACCCTGTTTGGGCCGGCCAAGTCTGCCCACAAAATTCCCCCAAAGAGATTTCTGCCCGACCCAAGTGCAGGGTCGGGCAGAAGTCTCATTCAGAAGGCTCATTCACACAGCCTCTCTCTAAGCATGTGGTTTCGGAGCCTCTAACGCCCCTCCCCAATGCTGTAGGGTATTTATGAATACTGACCTGTATCATGAGTCCGATGATTGGTTAAATCATTGTGAGTGGTCCAAGTGTTCATGTCTGGAGTGCTATGATTGGAGGAGTCCTTGAGGAAGCGGGAGTCTGGTCGACAGGAGGTAAGCTTCACAAACAGAGCGTGTTTATCTGGACACAAAAAAAACCTCTGGTCTCTGAATGTCCCATCGCTCACTCCCTTCTTCTCCTCCTGGAAAAAAAAAAAAAACTGTGAAAGGCGGCCATTTTGTTTGAGTGTATGACTTTTGTAAAGAGTTCATGATTGTAGGACTTTTGTAAAGCGTTCATGAGTGTAGGGCTTTTGTGTTGCGTTTATGGGTGTAGGACTTTTGTGTTGCATTTATGGGTGTATGACTTTTGTAAAGCGTTTATGAGTGTAGGACTTTTGTTTTGCGTTTATGGGTGTAGGACTTTTGTATTACCAGCTCCAGTCCAACCATGGTCTCTGTAGTGCCCGGCAGAAACCCCAACCATCGAATTGTCCCAAAAGCCTTCTCTCCGTTGGCCACAGTGATCTCCACCACAGACTCCAGCCCCAGGGAACTATGGTTTGGTCTGGACCATTCCTGGGTCTGGCCTGGTCCGGTTCTGTCGAAGGTCTGGCCTGGTCTTGACTGGTCTAAAGGCCGGTCTTCAGGGGACATTGGATCATCTGGGTCAATATACATATCCTCTGAATCTGAAAAAGAAGCAGCTGAAAACAATGGACAATAACAACAAGATGTTAGAAAGTGACCAACACCAACAAACAAGATTCAAGATCACAATAAATTTATTAAAAGCAGTGATGTATCTGCCTAGATGTCAAGGAAGACAGACTTCCGTTTTTTTTAGACTGCACTCTTCTTTTAACGGTGTACAGTTTATCTTTTGTGTTGTGTTTATTTCTTCTTCATTAGTCTGTAATTTTAAGATCTGTCAAACAGCGCACTCTAAATTTGTGTCGAATTAGCAGAAGCACAGGGCTCACTCTGAACCCTCAGGGACAGCCAAGCAGAAGATATCATCCCTTTGTGATTCCAATTGTCAGGACCCTTTCTTCAGAAGAGGCTACTGTAGTGTCATATACTTGCATTCACATTATGTTCCTTATGATGTCAGAGTATATGGTTTTGAGCATAATTAGTTTAACACACACACATACAAGGGAAGACCTGGTAAAGGATAAAGACATAGGTACTAGGCACTAGGAGACACCTTAACTGGGAAAGGTAAAGAATGTTGTTCAAAGTAAGGGGATGGTCAGTCTCCACTAGGTTTTATATTTTTCCCCATGCAATTCATGAAGTTTCTTCTCATAAATTTGTAACATGACATGTAAGAAAAATATAAAATCCCAGTTCTGTGCTCAGCAAATCAGTGCGGCTGGGGATATTGTGCACACTGTCATTGTTGGTTATTGTCGTTGCAATAAAGAATATATTGGAAGTAAAACCCGTTCTCTCATGAGTTTTTTGCCTTTGGTGTTTGGAAGCTGGGAGGTCAGGTTCAGACACGATACTACTCCAGAGTCGACACGTCATGAGACAAGGATAGGGTCCTGGGTAACTTCTTAGACTCTTTTGGTACAGGCTTCAGGACAAGCTGGAGCTTCAAAAGCCCCACCCACAGTTTTGCCGCTTTTTTAAAATTATCTAAATGAATTGCTTTAATGCTTAATTTTTTACAAGTTCTGTTATAGGAAGTTATGTATCACTACAATGAAATGTAATGTAAAGCAAATAAATAAATCCCTTACAAAAAGTCATACAATGATAAACCCAGCAGATATTTTTTTATAAACATTCTGATTTGTAACTGAGTTAGTTACATTTGCTGATATTTATCCTACTTAATTTATTTAAGTCAAGCCCATAGCAATGATCAGTTGACATAACAATTGTGCTAAAATCTCACAAACATGAAATAAAACTGCACAGTTTATTGGTCAAATGTTTTCAAAATAAATAAAGCTCTGAACACAGCAAATGTACCCTTGTATTTAAACTTAAAATTTTCCGCTCTGAGTTGCACTTCCACCAACTTTTTTTTTTTTGACATATTTAGCAGATGCTTTTATCCAAAGCGACTTGTGTTACAGACACTGGAGGCAAGGTGGGTAAAGTGTCTTGCCCAAGGACACAACGACAGTATGAACTGTAGGGAGAGTGGGAATCGAACCACCTACCTTCCGGATGAAGGACGACCACTCTACCCACTGAGCTACTGCCGCCCTTGGGTGCATTGTGGGTAGGAAAAAGCCACAAAGGATTTACAGATGCAGCCTAGGCATTTTGGCAACACAGAAAACTCAGTCCTTGGGAGGAGGTGGGGTTTGGAACCAAATGGAACACACCCTCAGCTTGGTCCCTTTAGAGGAGTCCTCCCAAGGAATGATCTGGGAAATTTGAAACAGCCTGTAATTGGTCGAGCCGGAGGAGGTTACTCTGCCTTTGTCTTCCACAGCTCACTAAATGCATAAATGCGTTTGGAGGATAAGGGGTTTTCAGACATTTGTAGAGTTGGTCCTGCATCGAGTGGCTAATTTTCAGGTCTTTACGGCTGATTAATAACAAGACAAAGACAGAAAATACCAGGAGTGTGGCCGTGGAGTGGAGTGACTGGTTTCCCCGGAGCAGAGGAGTAATGGAGACTGCTCACATTTCAGCAGCAGTGAAAGTAGGCAGGGCACATTCACTTGTCCTGGTCAAATCCAATATAATTGTTGCTTATAGGGAGAAGCCGAGTGGGGAGTGGTGTAAACAGTCAGAGCTGTTTGTGGCTCTGGGGAGCAGGGAGGGTACCAGCTGCTCTTTACGGTCACATTCTACTCTAGCTCTCAGTGTAGCCCTAGGCTAATGGTAACATTATGTTAAAAAAATAAACACTCAGTTGTCTCACAACAAGAGGTCGTGAGTTCAAAACCCGGCCAACTAAAACATTCTCAGCCAACTCCGGTCTTTTTGTGAGGAATCTGCATGTCCTCCACGTGTTACCATGGGTTCTCTCCGGGTACTCTGGCTCCTCTCGCCGTCAAAACACCTGCATGTACAGGTTAATTGGCAACACTAAAAAGTGTCCCTAGTGAATGAATGTTAGAATAAATGATTGTCTGTCACTGGCTGTCTCTAAATGTTAGCCCTGCAACTAACTGGCCACTGTCCAGGGTGAACCCCACCCAAAGCTGCTGGGATAGGCTCCGGTCACCCGTAACCCTTGACGGGACTAAGGTGTAGAAAATGAATGAATGAATGAATGTTAAACACCATTTTTTTTCTTTTTCTATTATTAAAACTAAAAATTATTTGGTAAAAATGTTTTTCCTCTTTTATAGCTTGATCAGTAATCCAGGACTTGTAAGACGTTTTGAAAAAGTGTGCATTCTCTGCCAACTGAGATTACTCTTGAATCAGGCTTATATTGTGTCAAAAATAGTTCAATTCGAAATAAAACAACTTAGTACAAGTTTAAATGTGGTTAACTGAAACTGATTTATTTGAATATTTCCCACCTGGTTCATGCTCTAGTTTCATGATGCACTGCAGAGGAAGAACACAAGGGCTCCCAGATTCTCCCTGGAAAAACAACAAACCAAGTTTAGATCTGCCAAAACTTCTCTCTAATCCCTTTAATGCACAGGATTTGCCTACGCTGATTGGCATGATTTTAAATTTACTGCAGCGCAAACAAAAACAGACCTTCACTCCATGTCTAATACGTTACTTAATGGAAACCTTTGTAATGGTATTGGTAATGGTATAATTGGTTAATGGTAATGTTATTCCTAGGACAGCTATGTATAAATATGTGGGACCTCGGGTTACTATTAGATTCAAACAACTTTAGCGTAGCTTGATAAATGAGATAAAAATAAGAAGTCGAGCCTCAGGGTCCGTTTGTGCTGCAATGACAAAACATTAGGGAGATTCACTGACATTATGGATGGAGAGGAAAATTTATTTTAATAATAGAGCTTTCTGTGTTAAAGCTGAATGACAGCACTCCAGACGGAGCTGCTGTTATAATCACAGAATGAATCTAGAACTGAACCAGTGTAAAGGTCAGTCTGAATTGTTCACACATTGTGTCACGACCCTGGTGTCTGGAACAGGTGAAAAGACTCTCAAGGCAGAACTCCACAAAGGCATATGGTCTCAGAAGGATTTATTTAGGTTTACAAGTACACGGTCCATATTCACAAGCCGAAGTTGCCATCATGACAAGGTCCACTACTACCAGGGTTGCAGGAAGGAAGGAAGAAAGAAAGACAATCTGACACTGAACATTGGAAACACACGGATTATAAAGGGCCTCCAATGAGACACAGGTGGAGCACATTAAGGGAGGAGCAGGCAATTACAATGGAGGGAAAAACACAAAGACAGGAAGTCAATTTGACATACAAACAGGGGTAAGAAACTTCACATTAAGACAGGAAATGAAATACATTACATCGACAGACTAACTCAATACAGCAGGACATGACACATTGAGCTCAAAGAGTCTTAAGTTCAGTGTCAGTTTCTGTGGGAATCCTAAATGCTATTACAGAATCATAAGCATTTTAATTAAAATGGTACCCCACATTGTAAAAACACAAAATAATTTTGGTATTTGGATTTTGAACATCCCCTCCTTGAACCGCCACCTTATCGTGGGGGAGGGGTTTGAGTGCCCGGATGATCCTAGGAGCTATGTTGTCGGGGGCTAAATGCCCCTGGTAGGATCTCCCAAGGCAAACAGGTCCTAGGTGATGGGCCAGACAAAGTGCGGTTCAGAACCCTTTATGGACAGTTTAAAATCAAGACTGTTAAGTCGCCCGGTATGGCGCAACCGGGGCCCCACCCTGGAGCCAGGCCCGGGGTTGGGGCTCATATGCGAGCGCCTGGTTGCCGGGTCTCTCCCCACGGGGCCCGGCCGGGCTCAGCCCTAAAGAGCGACGTGGGACCGACCTCCCGTGGGCCCACCACCTGCAGGAGGAACCGTAAGGGGCCGGTGCAATGTGGATTGGGTGGCAGTCGAAGGTGGGAGCCTCGACGACCCAATCCCCAGACACAGAATCTTGCTCTAGGGACATGGAATGTCACCTCGCTGGCGGGTAAGGAGCCTGAGCTTGTGCAGGAGGTTGAGAGATACTGACTAGAGATAGTCGGGCTCACCTCCACGCACAGCTTGGGCTCTGGAACCCAACTCCTCGATAGAGGCTGGACTGTCCACTACTCTTTATTATTATTATTATTGTTATTATTATTATTATTATTATTGTTATTATTATTATTATATTATTATTATTATTATTATTATTATTATTATTATTATTATTATTACTCTGGAGTTGCCTGCGGTGAGAGGCGGCGGGCCGGTGTGGGCTTGCTCATTGCCCCCGGCTCAGCCCATGTGTTGGAGTTCACCCCGGTGAACGAGAGGGTCACTTCCCTGCACCTTCGGGTCGGGGATAGGTCTCTCACTGTTGTTTGTGTTTATGGGCCAAATGGCAGTGCAGAGTACCTTCTTGGAGTCTCTGGGAGGGGTGCTGGAAAATGCTTCGACCGGGGACTCTGTCGTTCTACTGGGGGACTTCAACGCTAACGTGGGCAGCGACAGTGACACCTGGAGGGGCGTGATTGGGAGGAACGGCCCCCCTGATCTGAACCCGAGTGGTGTTCTGTTATTGGACTTTTGTCCTAGCAACAGTTTGTCCATAACAAACACCATGTTCAAGCATAAGGGTGTCCATCAGTGCACGTGGCACCAGGACACCCTAGGCCGGAGGTCGATGATCGACTTTGTAGTTGTTTCATCTGACCTCTGACCGTATGTCTTGGACACTCGGGTAAAGAGAGGGGCGGAGCTGTCAACTGATCACCACCTGGTGGTGAGTTGGATCCAATGGCGGAGGAGAAGGTGGGACAGACTTGGCAGACCCAAGCGTACAGTCAGGGTCTGTTGGGAACGTTTGGCCGAGTCCCCTGTCAGAGAGATCCGACCAGATTCCGAGGGAGACTGGAGACATTGAGTCCGAGTGGACCATGTTCTCCACCTCCATTGTCGACGCAGCCACTCGAAGCTGTGGCCGCAAAGTCTCCGGTGCCTGTCGTGGCGGTAATCCCCGAACCCGGTGGTGGACACCGGAAGTAAGGGAGGCCGTCAAGCTGAAGAAGGAGACCTATCGAGGCTGGTTGGCTTGTGGGACTCCTGAGGCAGCTGATAGGTACCGGCAGGCCAAGCGGGTTGCAGCACGGTTGGTTGTGGAGGCAAAAACTCGGGTCTGGGAGGAGTTCGGTGAGGCCATGGAAAAAGACTATCGGTCGGCCTCGAAGAAATTCTGGCAAACCGTCCGGCGGCTCAGGAGGGGGAAGCAGTGCCCTGCCAACACTGTTTACAATGGAGGTGGGAATCTGCTGACCTCAACTGGGGATATTGTGGAAAGAATACTTCGAGGATCTCCTCAACCCCACCGACACGTCTTCCACTGAGGAAGCAGAGGCCAAGGGCTCAGAGGTGGACTCGTCCGTCACTCAGGCTGAAGTCACTGAGGTAGTTGGGAAGCTCCTCGGTGGCAAGGCACCGGGGGTGGATGAGATACGCCCTGAGTACCTCAAGTCTCTGGATGTTGTGGGGCTGTCTTAGTTGACACGCCTCTGCAACATCGCGTGGCGTTTGGGGACAGTACCTCTGGACTGGCAGACCGGGGTGGTGGTCCCTCTTTTTAAGAAGGGGGACCGGAGGGTGTGTTCCAACTACTGAGGGATCACACTCCTCAGCCTCCCCGGGAAAGTATCTGCCAGAGAGGAGTATGTGGCCAATAGTTGAACCTCAGATCCAGGAGGAACAATGCGGTTTTCGTCCCGGTCGTGGAACACTGGACCAGCTCTATACCCTCTCCAGGGGCTGGAGGGTTTATGGGAGTTTGCCCAACCAGTCCACATGTGCTTTGTGGATCTGGAGAAGGCATTCGACTGTGTCCCTCGTGGTGCCCTGTGGGGGGTGCTCTGGGAGTATGGGGTCCGGGGCCCTTTACTAAGGGCTATCCGGTCCCTGTACGACTGGAGCAGGAGCTTGGTTCATTGCCGCCAGTAAGTCAGACTTGTTCCTCGTGAATGTTGGACTCCGGCAGGGCTGCCCTTTGTCACCGGTCCTGTTCATTATCTTTATGGACAGGATTTCTAGGCGCAGCCAGGGGCCAGAGGGAGTCTGGTTTGGGGACCACAGGATTTCATCTCTGCTTTTTGCAGATGATGTTGTCCTGTTGGCTCCATCAAGCCAGGACCTTCAATGTTCAGTGGGGCAGTTTGCAGCCGAGTGTAAAGCGGCTGGGATGAGGATCAGCACCTCCAAGTCTGAGACCATGGTTCTCAGTCGGAAAAGGGTGGCTTGTCCCCTCTAGGTTGGTGGAGAGTTCCTGCCTCAAGTGGAGGAGTTTAAGTATCTCGGGGTCTTGTTCACGAGTGAGGGAAGGAAGGAGCGTGAGATTGACAGACGGATCGGTGCAGCTTCTGCAGTAATGCGGTCGATGTACCGGTCTGTCGTGGTGAAGAAGGAGCTGAGCTGTAAGGCAAAGCTCTCGATTTACCAGTCGATCTACGTTCCTACTCTCACCTATGGTCATGAGCTTTGGGTCATGACCGAAAGAACAAGATCCCAGATAAAAGCGGCCGAAATGAGCTTTCTCCGCAGAGTGGCGGGGTGCTCCCTTAGAGATAGGGTGAGGAGCTCGGTCATTCGGGAGGAGCTCAAAGTAGAGCCGCTGCTCCTTCACATCGAGAGGAGCCAGTTGAGGTGGCTCGGGCATCTGTTTCGGATGCCTCCCGGACGCCTCCCTAGTGAGGTGTTCCGGGCATGTCCCACCGGGAGGAGACCTCGGGGAAGACCCGTGACACGCTGGAGGGACTATGTCTCTTGGCTGGCCTGGGAACGCCTCGGTATCCCCCCGGAAGAGCTGGAGGAAGTGTCTGGGGAGGAGCGGTAGAAGATGGATGGATGGATGGATGGATTTTGAACATGTTTGAGATGAACCTGGAGCTATTAAACTGTTAACATTTTAGTTATTGTCAACAACTAATGCTAAAAAGAAATGCTCAGTGCATGCTGTTGTAAAAATAAAAAATAAGCCGGTGATTGATTGAATACATAGACGTTTCTGTCCAATTAGCTGCTTGTGCAATTATGTCAATCATTTTTATTTACATCAACGTCACTGCTCTTGCTAAACGGCACAACAGTAAAATCAGTGACTGCACAAAAGAGTGATAGTGGAGCACAAAGAAAATAGAAAATACAAAAGTTAAAAGAACAGCGTAACAAAAATATACCAAAAAATGGATGCTGAATTCTCACAAAGTTAAAGACAAGATCCACAAGAGGATTGTTAGGCCGAGATAGCATCGGTCCTGCGGATGAAACACCTGCAGCGTGATCACACAAACATGTATGGCACTAAATATATACTTTTTCCTCAGTAATGTATTATGATTAAGGGAAACAGCAGCTTAGGGGCCCCTGACCATCTTAATCTGTCCCTGCCCACAGGAGCCATGAAGACACAATCAAATTCCACCATCCACAAAGTCCATGTGGACTCTGGGCAAACTCCCATGAGAGCTACAGCTAGTCTCTGCGTCCGAGGATTGGTCCCGATCTTTTTAATTTATCTTAAATCAACCAAAATATGTAAATAAATAAAAAATCACATGATGAATGAATGCAGTCTTAGTTCTTAGGAACAAGATCTAGACCAAAACTCACCATGATATGGACTGCAGTGTCTGGACCGTTTTTCTCCATGAAGAGCACAGTCCCCTTCAGAGGCTGCTCCTTTTCATCAAAGAACAGCACAAAGTCTCCAGGTTCAAGTCCATCTGTGGAACCGGTTCTAGGTCCATCTGCAGGCCCAGGTCCAGACCTGGATTTTGCCTCACATCCAGGTCCATTGGGAGATTTGGGTTTATTTTGTCTGCGCACAAAGATAACAGTAGTTACCTCTAACACCACAGCAGCTTTTAGCCAAACTAATGGACTAAGACCATTACTGGGTTTTAATAGAACTTAACTCTACAAATCTAAACAGAACTAGAGCCTTTAGTTCTGAAACTCTCCTGTGGAACCTCCTCCAAACTCAGTCCCAGAACTTTCAAGATAACACTAAAATTATTTTTTTCTAAAGATGATTGTTAAAACTGGACTGTACCAGCTTCTAGTTTAGCTGATTGTTATAATAATTTTAATTCTTATGTTTAGAGTTACTGGGGGCTTATAGTTCTCTTCAGGTCATGTCAAATTCATGTCATGTCCTTTGCTCTAATCCAAGCAGGAAGTAGACATAACAAGACTGAGACATGGCTTGTCACGGGACTTCTGCTCCTGGATCATTGTGAACGCCTCTCACCAGGGACGTCACTGTGTTGTATATAATGCCATGTTATGTTTACATCGGGGAGCAAACCTTTCGCTGTACCTTTGTTACTGTGTGTCTGCTTTGCTCATCCTTGCAAGAATTAATTAGTAATTAACAAGTAATTAATCCTTGCAAGGATTAATTACTTGTAGTGACATAGTCACAATTCCAGACGGATTAACTTTTCGGTCGCTTTCATCATTGCCAGATGCTCCAGAGACAAGCTTGTCTCTGAAACTCAAGAAGCCTTGAGAAGATTTGATTAACACTGTTTTCTTCCAGATATAAGACGGCCAAAGTGTTTTGTTAAGGCCAGGAAATGTAGTTAAAGACTTTGTTTCTGCTTTCACAAAGAAGGTAAATCTAGGTCCAACCAGCACCCACGTCAAAGGTGACTCATGACCAGGACAGAACATTGACGCCGCTGCCAAAAACCCGTAATTCTCCCAGATAAGAATGCGATTGGACTTTCAAAGACCTGACCCCCCTTTTCCAGGAATGTCTCTGATCACAGACGCCTAGAATGATCAAACACCGCCCTCTGGTGGTCAAATGTACTAATGACTCTGGCTTCTGATGAAAGGAAAGTTTTGTGTTTATTCCAATAAAAGTTTGTATTATAGTCAAAAGTTATTAAATGTGTTAGTAATTCATACTGTCCTCACAGGAGGTTAAGTTTTAACCAAGATAAAAACACTTCTATCATTCCTTTCGTACAGCAGCTTAATAATATGTTAATGAATTTGTGTATTTTACAAGCTTAAATATGCATTTTCTCTGTATAAATTCGACGATATAAATGTAATGTGTGTTTACAAGTGCTGAAAAACATATGTAACATTGTGGAATCAAGGAGGGTTTATTTTAAGTTTAAAACATTTTAAAGGTTTTAAGGTTTAGGTTTAAACTTTCAATCTAAAAATTCCTTTGTTGAAAACCATGTTGAACACAAGGCGGACGTATTTTCCCTCTGCTCCTGCTGTCTGCTTATTAGTGTGTGCTTCTCTGTCTCGTCTCGTCTTGTCTCTCAAACTAAATCTTCTTATTTTCTGGACCCTACTGCCTGCTGGACTCCTAAAAACAGAAATGGATCTGATTACCTGGTCTCTGAGCGCTATTGATACTATTTTTTCACAGAAGGGTGCACCAGGGGAACCCATTTGCCCTGGTGGGACCTCTGCGGCAGGTTACACACAGGACGTCTGTAAGAACTGGCAGGTTCTGTGTTTTGAAGCTCTGTCAGTGGAGGATGTCGAGGATATTTATATCTTTGGATTTATGATAATTAGCTTCCTGCTCATTGGTCTTGGGAATGCCTTAAATTATGTGAAAATTTGCAAGACAGCTGCCTTTAAATCTACCCTGCTGCTGTCTGCTGAAATAAAGAGTGCTTCTGTGATGTGAATGAAAGCTTCAAAGGATTACATCAAAGTAAGGGTTAGGGTTAGGGCATTGGGTTAGGGTTATTTTTATTGTTTTGATTTTAAGAGCTTGTATGTTTTTTTTTTGACGAAAGCCTGGAGGCACTTTCTAGGGGTCTAAAATGTCAGAGAACGTTTGATTTATTTGTTTGTTCTTTATTTGGATGGAAGCCAACCACAACAAGTACCAGTTCAGAAAAGAAGATCTGATAATTAATATAGCCACCAGTAAGCACTAATATTAACTTAGTTCTTTGAACTTATAGTCATCTTGGTTTACACCTGGGAGTACACCTGTGAGCAGGGCTAGGTGCTCTGAACTTGAACTTGACAAACTGAGAGATCAGGGACAGGTGCAGTGCAAAGCACAAGTCTGGAGGTTTTGTGAAAGTAAGACCATTAGACCAGCATTGCCTGCTGACCGGAAACATGCGCCCTTAAAGGATCCTCGTTTTATTTGTGTTAAGAGAATTTTGGTTACAGATTAAATGAGCAGACGATGGAGACGGTGTATGATTTGACATTAATAGACAGGTTTAATCTTTGCAAAGAGAAGCAAAACGGACACACATGAACAATGGTACGTGGGAGGTTTTGCTTAAAGGTGTAAACAATACATGAGGCTTTATAGGTTTACATTGTGCCAGCCCCCAGCTCCAGGGTCGTGGATGGACGTGTATTGAGCTGACGTGTCAGTCAGAGATGTGTGTCTAAGTGTACAGGACAGAATGTCCCTGTACAATGATTAGATGTACTTGTGTGTGGATAAGCATGTGAACTGGAGCAGGAGTGAGAGCATAATATATAACATTAATGGAGATGTACAACTCCCATAACAATTTGTGCGCACACAATGTGACCGAGAACATCATGAGTAGAAACTCACACCTTAGGAGCCAGACAGCAGCTCCCTGAGGTTAATTTGAGAGCCTCATTTACATCGACGACAGAGGGGTCCGTCAAGGTGTCCTTAATGAATATAAGGCTAAAATTCAATTAGCATTGGGATTTGAAATTTTACCGTCTGAAATCATTTGCAAATGTAGAGTGTATTAAGTATATTTATAACCAAAGGTTTATGAATTGCACGAGAGATGCTGTAACTGTGAATTAAAACTAGAAATGAGAGAAAACTGGTCCAAGGACAGGACAGAACAAATAGCTGCACCGATTGAGCCTGCTGCATCGCGCCGAGCCTGAGCTGCCGCTTGGACCTGCTGCACCGCTTGGCTTTTTGGCTGTACTATGTCCATGCGAGGTAGAAGTCAAACATGGAGATCAAAGTTGTGTGGTGTAATATTTCTATGTGAAGGGTATTTTTTTGTGTGCGTAGGTTATTATTCACTTCTGGGGGGTTTATGTTACTTATTTTAGGATTTATAGTTATGCATGGATGAGAACATGTTATGATAATACAGCTAGGATCATGGGAAGGTAAAAGAGAAAACATGATGTCAAAAATGTACGGTTTAAATCACGATAAGGTGGTTGTGCAAACACACACAGGGAAAATTTACAGGACAGGACAGAGAGTCTCTGTCTGGAGAAAACAGGTTTCAAAGGAAGAAGATGGCGATGAGGAGGGGTCCTCAAAGCCCTAACGAAATAAGACATAAATACATTGTCATGTGAAAACTGTATAAAAGCTTTGGTCTAATGTGTAATCATCAGTAGAGCAGGTGTGTCTACTCGGGTCTTATTGTGTTGGTTGTGAACAATAAAAACTCTATGGCATTGAAATGTTGGTGCGTTCATGACTTATTCCATCTGATTGTGCCAAAGACTGAGAGGTCAGTTTTTGCCCACAACAGTTGTCCTTATGTTTTTTCTGTTTCTAAAGTCACTGACTGGGAACATAACTTTTTCAATGCTTTGAGTTTTAATTAGGGAGGGCCCGATTTCGATCACGTGATCGGAAATCGGGCCCGATCACGTGATTTCAGACTTGATCGAATTGGACGTTACCTCCCGATCAGGACTCGATGAGAATATACACTTATATCCAACTCGGATATATGTGTATATTCTCTTTTTTTTATTTAACACATTAATAGTTATACGGTGGCACTGAGTTAGACCCTTTTGACTCCACACAGAAACAGCAAAGTGCGGTATGACATCACATTTTTTTGCAGAGACGCTATTGGTTTAAGTTTCGGCCAAGTAGAACACGGAAGCAGTTTGAAGTGGAAAGCGGAATGTCTGCGGTCTGGGGGTATTATAAAGTTGACGACAACAACATTGCCATAGCAAACTGTGAGATATGCAAACTTGGAATTGCAAGAGGTGGAAAAGAAAGGGCTACATTTAACAGAACAAACCTGATACGGCACCTCACAAACAAACACCCGACAAAATACAGCGAGTTTACCCGTGCAACCCAGCCAAAGACGAGTCAGCTCACGCTGCAGGAAAGTTTGAAGAGGAGAGAAAAAATGTCCCGTGACAGCGCGAAGGCACAGGACATTACTGCCAAGATAGCACAAATGATCGCAATGAGTGACCTGCCATTTGCCTTTGTAGAGAACCCTGGATTTCTTAAGCTTATGGAGCACGTAGAACCTCGATTTGAAATGCCGTCTCGCCACTATTTCACCGAGAAAGCTCTGCCAGCCATTTATAAGAAGATTTCTGACAAATTACTTGTCCTGTTATCAGATGTACCTCATGTTTCGTTCACCACAGACATCTGGAGTTCGTCCGTAGCTCCCATGTCTCTACTAAGCCTTACAGCACAATGGATTGACTCATGTTTTGTTTTACGCCGTACCCTACATGTCCAGGAATTTCGCGGATCGCGCACCGCAAAGCGCATCCAGCAATCGATGGAAAAGATGCTAAGCAACTGGGGAATTGAAAAGCAAAAAGTTCACGGAATTTTGCGTGACAACGCGGCAAATATGAAGAAAGCTATGAGGGATATGGGGGTGCCGAGTGTGGGCTGTGTCGCCCATTCCTGTCAACTCTGTGTGCATGAGGGCCTGCTGTCTCAGCGCAGCGTGACAGAGACCCTGGCCAACGCAAGGAAAATTGTAGGCCATTTTAAACACACTCCGTTGGCCTACTCTCGACTAGAAGACATACAGATGGACCTAAATATGGATATTAAGCGCCTACAGCAAGATGTACATGTGAGATTCCTCTCATAACGTTCTTTAATGTATTTCTATTTTATTATTATTTCCCAAACACTTGATTTAGTAAAGCCACTAATACATTACGTGCTCTGCACCTAATTTGCACAAAAATAAAGTGAATCATGTTCTCATATGTGCAGACACGATGGAACAGCAGCCTCTACATGCTGCAGAGTCTACTGCAACAAAAACGTGCTCTTAGTGTCTTTGCAGCTGAGCGCACTCTACCAGCAACACTAACAGCTCACCAGTGGGAGCTGATTAATAAGACCGCTGATGTGCTATCCCCCTTTGAAGAGCTGACCAGAGATGTGAGCAGGGAGACTGCAACTGCAGCTGATGTGATCCCTGCCAAAACAGGTAATTTGTATTTTCTATAAATTACTTTGTACTGTAACATTTATTGATGTTGTTTGAAACATGCATCCATTCACTTGTTAGTCCTCAGACGTGTTCTGTCTCGGGAGGATGATGACCAGGGAATAAAAACAATGAAGAGAACTCTGCTGGAAGCAGTGAAGAAGCGCTTTGCTGATGTTGAAACTGAGCCACTTTTCTACATTGCCACTCTTCTATATCCCAGATACAAAGATGGGCAAGTATAGTAAAAATAAAATGCACATTTTGTACATCATATAAAGTTAGGTCATCACCAGACACCAAGTATGCCAATTTATTTTTACTTCCTTTTTAATTTAGTTTTAGGTAATTTAGTTCTAAGGTTAGAAATGTTTCTTTTTTATTAGTTGAGTTCATGTGAAGGCAGTTGACTAACTGAAGTGCTGTTCTATGTGGTGTCTCTTCTTATCTTATTGTTTTGAATTGTGTGTTTCTTTTATCTTTTCTAGATTTTTCACAAAGTCAGCCAACTTGTTGCTTGCAAAGGAACACCTTATCCAGGAGGTGGCAAAGACAGAGGGGAGGAGGGCTGTCAGTGCAGTGTCAGAGGACAATGAGGCTGCAGCAGAGTCAGTGAGCAAAGCACCACATCATGAAGCATGTAGCAGCCTGGACATCGCCTTTGATGAAATCTTACAAGAGAGGCAGTCACAGGGACGGTCCGTGAGTAACATATCAGCAGAAACTCAAGTGCAGAGCTACCTCTCAGAAAAAAACACCCCTAAGAAAAGCGACCCACTTCAGTACTGGAAAGAACATGCTTCTCAGTTTCCCTATCTCAGTGCCCCCTGCAGCTCTGTGGACAGTGAGAGACTATTTAGTGCCGTTGCAAACGTCCTTGATGAGAACAGAAACAGGCTCAAACCTGACAAGGTAGAGATGTTAGTAAGTACAGTAAGTACAGTAAGATTTAGGAGTGCAGCTCATAAAAGCACATTACTGGCTTTGCCAACACTGTGGCACTTTAATTTTTTTTTATTTGTTTACATGCCTTCCAGGTATTTTAAGTTAAGGGGCTTTTAGATTAGACTTTTTTTATATTTATGTGACGGTGCACGTCCGCCTCTGATAGAATGCCAGTACGACGGCACATACACACGCTTTCATTCATTCGCTCAGTAACCCCACACACGCGCACACACACACCCACGGGTTTTTTTTTTTATTAAGTACTGTCGCAATTAACGCCTTTTCTTTTCCTCCTCTGTGCCGTGGTAACGCGACCAAGGGTGCACACTTGGAAGTGTTTATTCATTGTTTCAATCATACACACAAACATAACAACACACAGAGACTCACATACCTTTTTGCACTTCTTCCTGGGTGAGGAGCAGGGTCAAACCGGGGCATAACTTCCTGGTGCCTTAAATGTATTGTGTTCGCGCTGTGGCACGCATCACGTGACTAGAGGCAGTAATTATGTTTCTATGTACATTTTCTCTTTAGTTTTATTGTGTTTGTGTTATTTATTATGTGTTTAGAGTAGATACACTGTGTATGTGTTTATGTCAAGAGACAATCAATGTCTTCTCTCTTTATTTTTTATTAACAAAATACTAAAGCCCAGTGGGTAGGGGCAAAGGGGTATAAAAGAGGGCCTATTTCAGACCTTGGGAGAGTTGACAGCAAGTTACACGGAAGGTAACATGGCTGCTGTGGGTCCTGCTGAGACCAGTTAAAGGTGCCCTAAGTTATAATTTCTGAGTTTGATTTTTTGGATATTATTACTTATTGCATATTTATTTTTGGAGATATTGGACTAAGCACGGTAAATATGGACATTTGGGGATTTTTGGTTTTTTTGCACTTTGGAATTGACACAATAAACACCCTGGAAACTCACTTTCTGGCTACGCTTATATAATTGAGAGAACTCCGTAACAATTTACTGTTGCACTAAAATCCAAAAGTGAAGAATTTATGTTATTTATTACTTGATTGTTCAAGCTACCTCAGAGAAGTTCAATGTTTGTTAACAGAGTTGTTGAATGTTAAAATAACGTGAATTAAATAAAAAATAAGGAACATCCTGGATCTGTTTTTTCGCTCGTCTTTATTTTTTTTTATGTATAATAGAAGGATCGGATCGAGACTCGGTATCGGCAGAATGACTCGGACTTGGACTCAAGGGCAAAAAAACCTGATCGGGACATCCCTAGTTTTAATAGGAGTCCTGCAAACTGACTTTTACTGGTCACAGAAAATATTCTGACTGTGCACTCTTGTGTCTTGTATGAACCATACAGCTGGTTGCTGACTTTTTACAGTAGGTCCTCCATCTGGACGAGGCACAAGAAAATCAATTTTATTCACAATACATTTAATACACAATTTTGTAAAGAAAAAGTGTGTTATTTTACTGTTGCTTTTACTGTCAGGGAATGTTGAATCCAACCCTGGTCCAGAACCTTTATGTTTGAGTACTCCTGATGAGTTTAAAATGCACAGCCTTAAAAGCGTGCATATCATGAATGTTTAAAGTATATCAGCAACTGTAGGCCTACCATTAATATACGGTATTATTAACAAGGTTAACAAATAAAAAAAACAGTCACAAATTGACAAGCATTAACGTTATAATCAGAGTCCAATAAAGAAACAATAAGATAACAATTCCAGGGAGGGGCCAGTTCTCAATACCCAATACTAGCCACGCCATTGTTCCCAGCTGGATAGTTCAGCTGGTAAAGACAGGACGTTAAACACGGGGGACACAGGTACAAATCCCCCTCGAGACGCTATGCACTGTCAAGTGTGGATTAGTTGTTTTCCAAATTATTGTTATTTTTTTTTACATGGCATGCTGACTTATATTTTCCAGTTTTCAGCTCAATAACCTTGGGTTTGCACATTAAGTTAAGCCTTAATTTAAACCTCATTTGGCTGCTACATTCCCAGTGTTACCAAACACGCTAGCTAGTCTGTTAACATGAATATTGCAAGCCTCTAAACACAGACGTCTCACTTTAAATGCTACCTGTTAAATTTCACTATCCACTTGTTTAGATGCTGTCCCATACCTTGACACGCCATCTCCCTTTCCCTCGTTCTTTTTTTGCTTCATCCATCTCCTCATAACAACTGTACGTACCTGCTCGCTCAGTGCACTCACGGCACCCCACCAGCCAAGCCCACTCGCAATATTTCATTTATTTTATTTATGGAATCTAATGAGGGGCCTACTGTAGCCTGTTAGCCCTCTAAAATGTTTGTTATATAGTATTGAGGAAATACTGAAATTATTTAGAAAAGCAAAAAAACAGCTAAGCTACATTTAGAAAATTCCACAAAAAAAATTTTTTTTTTATACCATCGCTTTGGCGCCCCCAAGGTCCATATAGCGCATACCCCCTTTTTGCACCACTGCTTATAATATTTGATACAAAACCATTTCCAGTCTGAAGTTCATTTTTTCTTTCATAATGATTAATATTAAGAGCAGAACATACCTTGTTTTGGGGTCTGGACTCCAGGATATGGGTTTAAGTCCTGGTTCCAAACACACGGGTTTGTTCTCTTCAGACTTTGGTTTTCGCTCAGTTTTGGACTCTTCAGATTTTGTACCTCTCTTTGCAGACCCTGGTTTAACGTCGACTCTCTTTGGTTTAAATCTTCCATTGGTTTTAGATCCTTCAGAACATGAACCAAAACCTCCTTTTGAAGATGTTGATCTGTGTAGTGGAGACTTAGGTTCAGGCCTGGTCTCCACTTCTTCATACAGATGCTCTTGTTCTATCAGTTCTTCTGGACAAAAGAATCCAGAGCCAGGTCTACACTTTTTAGACCCACGTTTAGGTCCAGAGTCCCACCTAGCTTTGGCCTCCTCAGACCTGGACCCTCTCTGGTCTTGAACAGATTGAGGGTCTGGAACAAACAAGGACATGGGATGGTCTGCTTCTGGGTACTGTTCTGTTTTTTGTCCTGACCATTGTTTTGGTTCTGGTTCTAGACTGGTCTGGGGTCTTACAGCGGTGACTCTGTTGAATGGAGCAAACACTCCACAGTTTTTATCACAAGAAAAAAATTCCTTATATTGGAAGGAGCCGTCAGTGCAGCCCTTTCCTCGATCTGAGCCCTGCAACAACAAATTGATTTTAACAAGTTTTAAAAATTTAAATAAATTTGAACAGGTTTTCATTAAAATGAAAGGTTTAAGAAGGGTTTTGAATAGGATTTAGTTGGATTTGGACACAATTTAGCTGTATATACCTGTAGCTCTATTCCATAGTAAACTCCTGGAATGTTCCATTTGGACTTTGGTTCAGTGATGTTCCCGATGTAGCGTATGGTTCCTTTCAAGACTTCAGGACCCTCCTGGACCCTGGCTCCTCCAAGGTTCTGTTCCTGTTGGACCCAGACCTCGGTGCCCTCTCTGAGTCTAAGAGCTGAGCGTAGATCCAGTTTCTGATTCAAAGCCTTAAGTCGGTCTATTTTAGGCAGAGCCATCAGAAGTGCAGCCTCGTCTCGGCTAATGGGCTCCAGAAATTTGTTGTCCACTGGGAGGTCTATGCTGCGTAAAGAGTCGGCAAAGATGACATCCCGTGTCTTGCCCAGCCTTTGGACTTTGGAGGGAGCACAGCATATCTCTCCCGATCTAGGAGCAATGTTATCTCTCGGACCCGCAGACACAATGAAGTACTCATAATCTGAAGAGGCCATGGACCTGAACAGACACAGACATGTTACTGGACTTTCACTGTCAACAAACCTGACCTACTGAGCTACATACATCCACATGGCTTCTTTAGGGTCTAGACCTGCTGCTAGTTTTTACCTTACATTAGTTATGAGACTGTCTTATTTTGATAAATTAATAAGTAGTTAAAATCTATCTGTGCAGAACAGTAGGTCGGTCGGTCCAGTAGGTCGGGCAGTAGGTAGATAGATACTCCCCATCAGGGGAACTCAAGTGTCCAGCACCATACAACACACACACTGCAAATTAATTAATAAAAACATACAATAAATAAATACGGCATAAGGTTAGTTAAAAAGTTACTAGAAATAAAGTGCACACACATTAACTGGATCTGTTATACATCTGAGCGCAGCAGGAATGAACAATCTCCTGAACCTCTCAGTTCGACAGGGCTGGGAGAGGAGCCTGTTACTGTGGCTGCTGCTTAGAGCTGAGTCTCATGGAAAAGATGTCTACTGTTGTTGAGGATGACCTGCATCATACTTATCATCCTCCTCTCCATGATGGCCTCCACTCACTGAGTCCACCCTCTTAACCCATTAGAGACACACACTTTCTGACCTTTTACTGTCCTTAATAGTCATACTGCTCCCCCAGTAGACAACACAGAAGGATATGTGGGTGCATTGGCTCAGTGGTAGAGTGATTGTCCTTCAAACAGAAGGCTGGTGGTTCGATTCCCGTTTTCCCCACAGTTTATACTGTTGTTGTGACCTTGGGCAAGTCACTTCACTTAACCCACCTTGCTCCCAGTGGTGTTCCAGCTGTAACACTGGTGAATGGTAGCTTCATATAAGTCGTTTTGGATTAAAATGTCTGCTAAATGAATAAATGTAAATGTCATATAGCACTGGCCACAACCGAATGGTAAAAAATGTACAACATCTCAACACAGACATAAAAAATTAAATCTTCCTATTTTTATGCAATTAGTGTGTACAGACAAGTCCAGTTTGTTGTCAAGCCTGAAATACTTGGGCCTCTCTGTGAAGTAGTTATAAATCCAGGAGATGAAAATTGGATCAACTCCCTATTGAATGTATTGTATTGTATTGTATTGTATTGTATTGTATTGTATTGTATTGTATTGTATTGTATTGTATTGTATTGTATTGTATTGTATTGTATTGTATTGTATAAATAAATAAATAAATATATATTAACAGAGCCGATCAGCCCTATACGCTTTACTACGCAAGCTGCGTAGGGCCCCGCAAATTACTCAAAGCCCCGCCTCCTCCTCGTGTCATAGTGCGTCACGTCACCGTCAATTAATGTTTACAACATCCATGACAAAATGAAGCGAAACTATCCTTCTGGTCACGAAAAGAGGAAAAAAAAAACCCATGAAAGTGAACTGCGGGAACAACAATTAGGTAAACTTGTCTTCTCTCCTCTCTAAGTTTGAGGTCAGCAAAGTAAAGTTTATGTGCATTTCTGTTGTGTTTTTTTGGTCTTGCTAACCTAGCTGGGCAGGCAGGCAGTGCATCTCTTGCATCACTTTGTGCCTGACAAAAGTGAGAGTAAAATGCATGCATGAAATGAAATGCGCTTTTTTCAAGCAGAAATATATGTGGAGACCAGACAGACTGTACAATATATGGGCGTAAATGATGGCACTCCTCATCAAAAGTGCACATTATACATAGCCTGCATACTTTTAAAACAAGACACTGATTATCTAGTCTCAGTCAATGTGTAGTTAAAAACTCTACAGGCCTACAAATGCACTGCACTAATTATGCAAAATGGAAAGCAATGTATTGATAATTTTACAGTAATTGACTTTATTTATAGGCTATATTGAATTTAAAATGTTGATTAGCTGGACATACTGGTCAATGTGTGGATGCACATCCCTCAGTTAATAATAACCATAAATCAAGAATTGCTTCACCATATATATTACAAAAAAAAAAAAAAAAACTTGCTATGGCAAGCCATTTTAGCTTTTATTCATTCACAATTTATGCATTTTTGATATCAAGCATTACATTTTTTTACTATTTGCAATGTGAATTCTTGATTATTTTTACTAATAGTTAGTCAATAATAGCTAATACTAATAATATTAATACTAATAGCTAATAGTAATACTTTTGTTTTTACATTTTTATCTACCAATGTCTATTTTTGATATCAGGAATTAAATGTTAACTTATACAAAAGTTCATTCTTGATGTGAGATCAATGATGTCATCACTCACAGGGATTATTGATATCTGCATAACTAGTTCACTAGTTAAATATTACAAGAGCCAAGCCATAGTATAAATAGTATTTTATATTTGAAAATGTATAAAAGAAAATTGGGAGCCAGTTTGAATGGGTCTGATGCAGCTTATAAAACGAGTTATCTATAATTTGCAGGTGCTATGCTTAAGTTTGTCAGTAGAGGAGATGCTGGACCATCAGCCAGTACAAGCACAGACTCAGTTGATACACATCCAGCCTCAGCCAGTACTAGCACAGACCCAGAACAGCCAGCTTCAGCAAATACAGCACAGCAGTCTTCAGCAAGTACTAACACAGACCCAGGTGAAGTACAGGCAGCCTCAGTCAGTTCTAGCACAACCAGAGGTGTACAGTCAGCAGCAGATACAAGCAGCTCAGACCCAAATAGAACAGTTGCCGCTCCACCAAATGACCCAGCAGATTTTCCCGTCTTAACAGACTTTATGAGGACTGAGTTAGTGCGCAGAGGTCCATTCAAACCAGGACTGGATTTTTTCTAGAAGTCTAGAAGAGCTTTCCATTCAGGCTTATTACAGAGAAAACTGTCAAATGAGGAAAAGATTCACAGGAGCTGGCTTACATACTCAATCAAAAACAATGCTGTTTATTGTTTTTGCTGTAAGCTCTTTTCTACAAAATACAATAAAATTATAAAGGAAGGTGTGAATGACAGGTCAAAATTCAATGCCATTCTGAAAGACCATGAGAGTAGTCCTGAACACACACAAAATATGATTAAGTAGAGAGAACTTAGGGTCAGACTCTTGACCAGATACAAATGACCATTTATGAGGCTGAAAGAAAGAGATGGCGTGATGTCCTTACACGTTTAATAAGTATCACCCAGTCTCTGGCTGAACAAAACCTATCATTCAGGGGTTCGTCAGAAAAACTCTTCCAGCCAGATAATGGAAACTTCCTAAAAGAGGTTGAATTACTGGCAAAATTTGATCCCATTATGGAAAACCATCTCAGCAAAATTAAAGATGGACAGACACATGCTCATTACTAAGGGTGTAACGATATTCAAACCGTACCGAAAAACCGCGAACCCACAGCCACAGTTCGAACCGCGATACTCGCATGTTGAACCGAACACGCCCCGCCCCCTGCTGCACCGCCCAACGTTCATTTTATTTTGTCACAGGTGTGCTAACTGCTCTAAAGAAAACGTGAAGCCAATGTATAAAGTTAAGTAAATAAAGATAAAGTTAATAAGTTAAATTATTGTTGTTGTTTTTATTAAGTTAAAGTGAATCTAGTGTTATTATTGCTGTTGCCCTGCAATGAACCCTGCCCCCACAGCAAACAGAACCGAACCGTGACTCCAAAACCGTGATCTGAACCGAACCGTGGCATTGGTGTATTGTTACACCCCTACTTATTACCTTGGGCAGCACACACAGAATGAGCTAATACAGATTGTAAGTGGCAAAATTCTGGAAGCAATAGTGACTCAAATAAGAGACTCAAAGTACTTCTCCATTATCTTGGACTGTACACCTGACATTAGTCACCAAGAGCAAATGTCCATTATTCTGAGAAGCGTGGCTTTAAGGGGAAAGCCAGAGATCAAGGAGCACTTCCTCGGCTTTGTAAATGTTGAGGCTACAACAGGTTTAAATCTGTCCACTGTCATCTTAAATAAGCTGAATGAGCTGAAGATTTCATTTGAACATTGCAGAGGGAAAGCTTTTGATAATGGGGCCAACATGAAAAGCAAGAACCAAGGACTACAAGCCAGACTGCTCAGAAGAAATCCCAGAGCCGTGTTTGTCCCATGTGGAGCACATACTCTAAACCTTGTAATTGCAGATGCTGCCAAATCTTCAAAAGATGCAGTCGGGTTCTTTGGACATGTGCAAAAGCTCTTCACCTTCTTTTCAGCTGGCACACAAAGATGGAGTGTTTTAAAGAAACAAGATGGGAGAGTAGGCTCAAAAGCGTTCATGCAATAAGGCACCAGGCATCTGAGGTTCGGGAGGCATTACTGGAAGCCAGACAGACAATCAATGATCCTGTGGCCAAAGTGGAGGCACAAGCACTTGCAGAGGAAGTTGGGTCCTACCGCTTCTTGATTTGCTGTGTCGTATGGTGTGAGATACTGACTATTACAAACATAGTGAACAAGCTCCTCCAATCCGCCTCAATGCAGTTGGATATAGCAGTTAATTTAATCTCGAATGCAAAGGCTTCCCTCACTACATACCGGGACACTGGATTCTTTGAGGCACAGACAACAGCCACAAGCATTTGAGAAGTAATGAATGTGGAGGCTGTTCTGAAAGAGAAGAGAGTGAGAAACAGCAAGAGGCATTTCAGCTATGAGGCTCCTGATGAACCAATGACTGATGCACTGAAAAACTTTGAAGTCAACTTCTTTAACATTGTGGTCGACTCTGCTGTGACATCCATGGATGAGAGATTTGAAACACTCAACCAGGTGAAATCCAAATATGGAGTGTTGCTAAACTTCAGCACTGCCTCACAGATGTCTAGTGAATCTTTAAAGGCTCACTGCATGGAAGTTCAAAATACTCTAACCTTCAGAGATGACTATGACATCAGTGGAATAGATCTGGCACACGAGATTCAGAATTTATCTGATCTGCCATCAGATAAGATGACTGCATTTGAGAAAAACTTGGGGGACCTCTATCCTAATCTTTGGATAGCCCTAAGAATTGCAGTCACCCTGCCTGTAACAGTAGCATCGTCAGAGAGGAGCTTTTCAAAATTAAAGCTCATCAAAAGCTACCTGAGGTCTTCAATGTCACAGGAACGTTTGAGTGGATTGGCCATCATGAGCATAAATCATGATGTGGGGAAACACCTGTCCTATGATGACATCATTGATGATTTTGCCTCAGGAAAGTGCAGAAAAGGAATATTTTGATGGTAGGATTTTAATTCAAACATTTAAATGTTTACGCATTTGTAACATGTAACAAGTAACATGTAAGATTGTGTAAATGACTGTCTAACTATGTGATATTCTTCTCAGTTTCTTCTAGACAGTCCAAATAGACTGGTATTGCCCATACTGATGCCGAAAATGCCCAGGCTGTAGAGAGAACCTAAGTTAATCCCAAAAGCCAAAGCTCAGAGTTATAGCCTAATTTATTATTTTCTTCTTATTTATGTTTACATTAATATTCACTTACTTAATAATATTCACTTGTTATCTTAATATTCTATAGGAAATACTCTATTCAATAAATATTGTTTGTTTGAACCTCATCCTGTTCTATATTGTTGTTCTATATTGTCGACTGTTTTGTTTAAAGGAGGGAGGATTGTATTGGGATGACTGAAGTGTCAGGTGTGACTGTGTGGCAATGGCAAATGGTTTACATAGGTCACGGTGTCACGGGTCAGTTACAGGGCCCCTTAGCAGAATTTTGCTTAGGGCCCCAGGGAGATCAGGATCGGCACTGTATATATATATATATATATATATATATATATATATATATATATATATATATATATATATATATATATATATATATATAAAGATTTGTCTGACTTAAAACAAACCAGACTTAAAACAGTGCCTTTCAGCTTAGCATGACAATGTTTTTATGTCGGATGCCCTTCTTAACGCTTCCTGCTGCCCAGAAGAAATTTCCCCATATATACATAGGTTAGGCGACTTTCTCTGCGGTTAGCATTCCTGTTAGTCTCGCTCCCGGAAGTGGAACAAACTCTGCGGGAAAGTCGCCAAAGCCACAGTGTGGACAGAGGCTGACATGAGTCCGCTCAGGGAAAGAGGTGCTTTTGACACTGTTCGAGTCTGAGAGTGCAGCACTAGGCTTGCTCATGGGGTAAAATAAGTGATACATCATCGGTGATTAAGACCTGTTAGGAGTGTGAAACCTAGCGTTGTAACTGCATCGGGTACAAGATGGCAAATATACCACCATCTTGATCACCGCCACGCATGCGCCGTCAAGATACGGACTAGAGCCAAACATTTTACTATTAAACTGAAGTTCTGACTGCATAAACGGTGTTACAGCTGCCTAAACAGACCTATTGCACTCGCCTCATAAACTTTCAAAATGTTTAATAAATTAACATAAATCAATCAAAAAGAGTTTAGGTTTTTGGCCACATCTTTGTCCACCTTTGTATCTTGGCTCTAAAGGCTGAACTGTGACTCAGAAACGAAACAAACACAATAAAAACACAGAGTAGCCTAAGTCCTAGTCCAGATAGTCCTGTCCTGTTTAAACTGTTCTAATCAAAATATGTTTGTTCCTGATGAAGGATATTAGCTGCTGTTTTCACTAAAGTTAGGTTCATGTGATTTTTACTAAAATATATTTTTTAAACAACAGTCAAAGTAAATAAAACAGAGCCTAATCTGGTCGTTAGAAGTTTACAGTTGAAAATAAGACTTTTCTCTTGTTTTAAGCTCTATTCGGGTGAAAGTTCAGTAAAAGTGCAGTTTGACTAAAAGCAGTAAAAGTGAAGACAAAAAAACTAACCTGGTTATGTTTGACGCGGTTTTAGAATAGTTTTGGTGAAATTAAGGTGAGAAGTAGCGGCAGGCGCAGGTTTCCTCTTTCACTTTCACAGGTCACATGACTCTGAGCCGGCCTCCTCAGCCTTTACTCACCGTCACAGGAAAGCGCTGAACATGACAGAGGCTTTTGTTCGAACACAAGCTCCTGCTGGAGACTTTAACTGAATGAAAGAGATTTGAGCTACACAAACACACGGCAGCAGCATGTGTCTCTGAAATAGATTCTAAAAACACAGTTTTTTTTTTTTTTTTTTTTTTTTTTTAGAGCTGTTGAATGTGAGAGGAGATGTCAATATTCTAATTGTTGCTCAAAATTGGATTTCGGTAAATTTATAATTTTATATTTTTCTCTGTGTCTTAAGAGTTTGACTTTTTTGTCTCGTAATTACTTATTATTGCTCACTTACTGCAGGGATAAATAAGTTTTAGTGTTGGAGCTCTGTCCAACAACAGGCAGCGCTGACGCTCCTTTAATTACTGTGACGTTAAGTTTGGCGGTATTATGTCTCTTTTTAACGTAAATAAACCCTGGAGATATTCAGGACAGAGTGAAAACGTTCAACAACATACTTTGTACAACATTCATAAAACCGTCGGTGGTCCGTTGAAATGCCATTAAAACCACACTAAAAAAATCCCATCCCAACGTCACCATAAACCGCCGGCTACGTCCTGCGTGATGATGTCACGCGGTGTAAACAACAAAGATGGCGGAGAGAGAAGTGCTGCAGCGGCAGATCCAGCTGCTTCAGAGTAAGTTTAAACAGACTCATGTACTCTAAATTAGCATTTAAAATGAATAAAAACTGTTATATCAGTTTTTCTGAGTGTAGAGATTTTAAAGATCATAGATGGAGATAAAACTGGTATTAACGGTTTAAACGTGAATTAAACATCCCTGTGCTGGATTACAGTGAGTTTACCGTTTAATTTTTCTGATTTTAAATAATATTATACAATGTTTGTAGAAATGCCTGACAAAGCTTTATCCAGGGTTTAAATCATCTGACTTTTTAACGTTTAAGTTAGTTCTGTGTTGGGGGATTAACCGTTTCCTCTTACAGTTGCCTCAGAGTAAAGTCTAACAATACATTTCAGTGTTTTATACGGATTTAGTGTTGGTTAAAAACGATTTAACACTTTACAGAGGATTAATCAATACTTTAAGTGGTTTCACTCCGGAAATAAAACAGGGTCTGATTCAGTTTTGTGTTTATGTCAGATTTATTTGGTGTTAAACAGCAGTTACAGCCGTATTTCCGTTTCCATGAGACTTTCCTGTTTGAAAAGGAGAGGAAAAGAGAATTTTTATTAATAATTAAAAACTGACCTATAACATTTATTGTTTTTTTTGCCTGTAGTTGTTTGTCCTTTAAAAAACAGGCCTAATGAACAAATGATAAAGATGGCCCTTCTTAATTGGACCCTTCATAAAAAGTCCCATTGTGTAGCTTCAAGTTTTTTTCCTAAACCTGTTTCAGATCTGATCGACCGACACAGAAGCATTCATGGAGACGTCCCGGTCCCAGCCTCAGAGGCATTCACCAGGACCAGTTCTACCAGATCTACAGCCTGGACCAGAGCCGAGACCAGACCTGGGTCCAGACCCCTGGCTGGGTTTACTGCCAGGACTAGACCTCAGAGGTCTGGGGAAGCTCACAGTAAGTGTTTCAAATCCAATTCAGAATTTAAAGTCAGTTTGTTAATCCCTAAGGGGAAATTAAGTCTCTTCAGATTAGTTAATTTAATTGAGTCAAAAGTCTTAATTTGCCATGTACGGATTGATTGTAGAGTCTTATGGCTGATCTCAGAAGGCACTGGATGCTAAAAACGTTCTCTTTTTATGAGACTGCCCCCCCATCAGACTGCAGTATAAAAAACAGAGTTAACCTTAACCGCCTGATAGAACATGTGCAGCATTAAAATAACTTATCTTTCTTAGAAAATATAGCAGAGTTTGGCCTTTTCTATAAAGTGCATCTGTATTTATGGGCCAGTCCATCTTGTTGTCCAGATGCTCTTTATATTTGGACACTTAATAAATATCTTCTGATGGTCAGAGTTTAAATTAGGGGTGTATCAAGCCTAAAGTCAGTGACCATCTCTTTATTTTTGTAGGTGTTTAGAATGATACTGGCTTCTATAAATGTTCTCTGAGGCTCCTGTTCCTCTTCTTGTCCGTCTTTGATACAAACTATTGCTGAATGTATTTCTGAATGTGGCAGGACTATTATAATTAGAATCTGTTGTGTATAATGTGAAGAGCAAGAACAGTGCCTTGAGGAGCGCCTGTGCTACCGATGGCTCTGAGATAGAGTTCATGACTGTGGTCTACCTGTCAGGTAATCAGTGATCCATGTGATGAAGAGTGAGTATAGGCGGTCTGATCACCATACGCTTGATCAGATTCTCCACAAAGAACCTCCCACTAGCAGTGGCAGGGACCAGAGATGGGTGGAGCATCCTGATACAGTAGAGTAAAGTAAAGATACTTCAGATACCTGCAGCTCCACAGTCAATAACAGGTCACAATGTAAATGTGTAGTGTAGGTCCTCCAAAACATGTATTTTATATATTTTTTTTTTTTCTAAAATGTTCGAGACCAATTTAACTAAATATTATTTAGTGTTAATGTTGGCAGTTAAGTTTTGAAATATAAGCTATACAGTTGTGCTCATAAGTTTACATATCCTGTAAATGGCCATTTTTCAGAGAATACGAACGATAACACAAAAAGCTTTCTTTCACTCATAGTTAGTGGTTGGGTGAAGTGTTTACTCTTTTAAATCATAATGACAACAGAAACTACCAAAATGACCCAGATCAAACATTTACATACCCTTAGGATTTTACCTGATAACATAAGCACACAAGTTGACGCAAACAAGTTTGAATGGCTACTAAAGGTAACCATCCTCACCTGTGATCTGTTTCCATTTAATCAGTGTGTTTGTATAATATACAAGATTCATGATAGATTAAGGGCTCCAAACCTTAACCAAGATACTGTCTGTTCTCAAAGAAAACCTTTGATTCAGGCCAACTCAGTTTTTGAGTTTTTACTGAAGAAAGACTTTAAAAATCAGAACTAAAATTCTTTACATATTACACTATTAAAAAATATATATTTACCTTGCCTGAGAGCAGGAGAAATGCTTTGGACCATATCAGCTCACTTCCATCTGGAGTTCCTGTCTCATTCAGGAAAAGCCTATATTATTTAAAGCCTTTGCTGTAAAACATTTCATGTCAGATTTATTCTCAATTGGGGAGATTATCCCGAGCTGAGAGCCTTAACAGTCCTGTTGTTAGTTCTGCTCCTCTGAACTCACTTTGTGGTTTTTAGACAAGACAAGACATTTATTTTTGTATAGCCTAATATCACAACAACAGCTGCCTCAAAGGGCTTCACAGACTGCACTAGACAACATCCCCTGTCCTTAGACCCTCCATCAGGGTGAGGAAAAACTAAAAAAAAAACCCAGCCGGGAAAAAAGAGAAACCTCAGGGAGAACCACAGAAGGAAGGATCCACTCCCAGGACGGACAGGCCGTGCAAGAATGTGTCCAGGACAGTTGAAAAAAATACATAAATACAAATCATATTCACAAAAAACATTTATGTTGGCAGCGTCCTGTGTGTGTGTGTGTGTGTGTGTGTGTGTGTGTGTGTGTGTGTGTGTGTGTGTGTGTGTGTGTGTGTGTGTGTGTGTGTGTGTGTGTGTGTGTGTGTGTAAAGTGGATGGTACATCAGCCAACATCAGGTTAGGAAAGATGAGCTGGGGGTCCTCACACTGGAGCAGAGTCGGGGGAGGGGGCAGTACACATCACCAGCAGGTCAGAGGTTTGCGTCCACCCTAGGAGGAGGTAGAAAGGAGAAAAAAAAGTGCTAAATACTACTGAAAATAGGCAGATGTAATAATAATATGAGCGATTGAGTGTTACCTACAGCTACAACCAGTGTAAACCTAACCCTATGATCAATCAGTCTCCATACGTTTGGTGAAATAAGTATGTTTTCAGTTTGCTTTTGAAAGCAAAAAAAAAGGTTTTTACCAACTAAAACCCTGGTTGTGTTTTATTTTCAGGTCAGAACTCTTCGCACAGACCTGAGCCTTCATCTGGATTTCCTTTTGGGCCCAATTCTGGGCCCAAATCTGGGACCTGGAGGAAAACCTATTCACTCAATAACAATAGCAGCATGGGCCCAGCTTTACCTCAAACACAAACCCAGAGGCTTCCCTACTCTGACTCTTCACTAAAACCAACTACAGCTGCGTTAAATCTTGCTGAAGCTTCACAGAGACCTGTTCTAACACCAAGCCCACTTTTAGGACCAGGCAGTGCTTCAGACCCACCTCTTCGCTCTTCTGCCTCAGCACCGGATCTACAGACAAAAAAACCAACTACTGCTGCCTTAAAACCTGATAAAACTCGGGCCAAACCTTCTCAAAGCCAAAACAAGATTTCAGAGAGTATTTCTTTCTCTTTGAATTCATCTAAGGCTTCACTTGCTTCACCTACAGCTATGTTTAAACCTCCCATAGCTTCAAATTTATCTCCTCAAAGCCACAGTCTGTGTTTAGAACCACATGTAAAGACTAAAACCTCTTGTATGTTGAAGAAAACAGTTCAACCCAGTCCAACACCAAAAACACCTTCTCAAGCTTCACTTACAGATTTAACATCAAAAAATTATCCTACGACAAAAACTAGAGTCTCTTCTCCTTCAGAAAAATCTGCCACAGATTCACAAAGACGTTCGAACTCGTCAAAATCATCTAACTTTGAAGGAAAAAAACTTTCAAATTCTGATACAGCTTCTCAAACTGCATCAGACTTAAATAAAACCACTCCTGCTTCAGTAAAACCAACAGATAAACAGGCTTCACTCCCCTCTGTTTCTGCTCTACTAAAGAGTTTAAAGCCTGAAGACTCCTCCTCTGTCTCAGGTTTTCCTCCAACAGCTGCAGTGAAGCCCTCTAACCTCCGGAAGAAAGCGGTTCCAGCTCTGAAAAGGGTAAAGAACTGTAGTGACACAACCCGCTTCACTTGGGTCAGACCTGTTCCAGCCACAGGGAAGTACAGTCCTTGGCCGAGTCCTGGTTCAGAGGCATCTGGAGGAGACTCAGGTGAGAACTTGTTTTTTTTTTTTATGTTTTAAGTGTGGACTGACGGTGTATTGTTTTTATGTTGCAACTAATGATGGAATGTTTTGCTCAGGGACAAAAAAGTTTAGTGTATTAACTAAATCTGACGGTACTGAAACTGCCCTTCTCAAAGTCACAAACAACATCCTCTTACCTTCTGACTTCGTTTTTTTCTCCATACTCCTGCTCCTGGACCTTAGTGCTGCCTTTGACGCCATAGACCATTCCATCCTCCTCCATCGTCTACAGTCTGACATCGGAATAACTTGCTCAGCACTTTCCTGGTTTAAATCCTAGCTCTCTGACAGATTCCACTACATTTCCATTAACAACTGCACATCTCATTCCGTCCCTGTAACACATGGTGTCCCCCAGGGTTTGGTGCTTGGTCCCCTTCTGTTTATACTTTACATGTTACCCCTTGGTCATATTATTTGTCGTCATGGACTTCATTTTCACTGCTACACTGACAATACGCAAATATACCTCTCCACAAAAAAAAACATTACCCCATCCACTGTCTACGCTCTCACAAACTGCCTCAGTGAAATAAAATCTTGGATGACAACCAATTTTCTCAAGCTAAACTGCAATAAATCTGAAATTATTATAACTGGTCCCAAATCCCTCCTCCCAGGATTTTTCACTCAATCGATGGGCACACAGTCACCCCCTCCCCCGATCAGGAACCCTAGAATCCTTTTGGACCCCACCCTATCCTTAAAAACTCATATCTGAAACATCACCAAAACATAATTTTTTCCACCTCCAAAACATTGATTGTCTCCGTCCTACCCTCTCCACCTCTTTTGCCGAAACACTCATCCACACCTTCATAAGATCCAGACTGGACTATTGCAACAGCCTCCTATACGGCCTCCCCTCCACTGAACTCCAGAAACTTTAGTACATTCAGAACTCAGCTGCCCGGTTACTCACCCACATCCGCTTCAGTGAACACTTCACCCACGTCCTCCAACAGCTCCACCTGCTTCCCATTCAGGGCCGTATCCACTTCAAGGTCCTCCTCATCACCTACAAATCCCTCAATAACCTTGCCCCCCCCATACCTCTCAGATCTCCTTCAACAACAATGCCCCTCCATCCGTCTCTGGTCCTTTTACTCAAAACTCCTCACACCCATCAGTAAATCGGCAGTAGCTCAATGGGTAGAGCAGTCGCCATTCAACTGGAAGGTAGGCAGTTCAATCCTCACTCACTCTCCCCACAGTTCATAATGTCGTTGTGTCCTTGGGCAAGGCACTTAACTTGTAAATTAAACGTGAATGTAAATCCAAGCACCGTACAATGGGGGACAAAGCCTTTGCTGCCCCTTCCCTCTGGAACTCCATCCCTCCACATATCCGAACCTCTGACTCACTCAAAACAGTTAAAAACTCACCTTTTCAAGAAATGTTACACCCTATCATAAACTCTTTTGCAATATGTTGTTGTGTTTATTGTTCTGTATTTTATGTTTGTAAAGCGTCTTTGCCTGAAAAGCAAAAAGGGGGCTATTGTTTTTGCTCCGTGTTGTTTATTTATTTATTTATTTATTTACACCTCTTGCGCAAAAAGATTCAACCCATTGTGTTTTCATCTAAAAGGCCCCAAATTTGGTGAGTATCATCTAGACACGTGTGCCAACAAAAGTTGTCATTTTGTTTTTAATATCTTATCGGGTATTGGTGTAGCAAGCCTGTAACGAGGCGGCCATTTTTGTGAAAATAAAATATTTGTTAACTCTCAAACGCATTCTCGGATCAAGTCACATTCATCAATCACATTCATGACCTGAACACAAAGATATGTAAATAAAAGGGTTAGCTTTAGAAATGGCCCTCTAGCGCCCCCTACAAATTTAGAGACATGAAAATTGGTACACACATCTCATGATGAACATAAAAGCCAATGACAACCACCCCCATCTATAAATGTGTTGCCATAGCAACGGCCCAAATATGTGGAAAAAGTCAATGGGAAGGGAAAATATTAGTTTGTCGTAGGCAAATGAAGCTTGGTACACACATCCAGCATGGGCATATGAACATAAAAGCCAATGGGGACCACACCCTATCACACACGAGAAGGCGGCCATTTTGAATTGAAGATGTGAACCGCCTTAGAAAACACCTCACTTAAAAAAACAATAGAAAATAGCTGCTTCATTCCACAAACACCAAACTTAGGCATAATGAGCTAATGACAGCACTTTTTCTTGTTGTTTTTGCTCAATTTATATAATTTTTTTAATTAAAATTTTTCTGCAAAATGATTCTCAATTTTGACCCAGTAAATATGCGCAAAAAGTAAATTTTATTGGCCACTAAACTCAAGCCTGGCAAAAAAATATGTATTTGAAGTATTTGAAAAAATAATGACCTAATAACCCTAACCCTAATCGCACCCTTTGCGTCAAAAGATTAAACTCAAGATTAAAACCCTTTGGAGGAGGCTCCTCCAGAGCCAAGACTAGAGTCTTGGGAAAACTCCTCAGAATCTTTTGGAACTTGTAAACTTGTACTTTTAGACAAGTAATATTTACATTTTTACTTTTTTAACAGGGGGTGCAGCGAATTCTGAGACATTGCAAATCTCAAGCCAGGACTCTTATTTTCAAAAGTTCAGACAGATCCCAGAAAAACCAGGGAATGTGGAGACCTTTAACTCTAAATTACAAGGTGGTGTAGCAGGCCCCAGCAGTAGCACAGGCCCGAGGTGATGAAGCAGGCTCCAGAAGAAGAAGATTCAAGCAGAGGCACAGGCCCGGTTATTTGACATTACCGTGAAGTTTACGCTTTAAAGCACGAAATGCAATCCTCCGAGCACATGTGTCCCCGCGGTCGCAAGGGAGGCAAGGGCCTTTATCGGCGCTTGCGGCTTTAATATTATTGGTAAATGGTAAATGGCATGCATTTATATAGCGCTTTCCTGCACCCTTCTCGGGCACCCAAAGCGCTTTACATCATGCTTCCACTCACCCCATTCACAAACATTCACTCCTGGGGCAGACAGAGAGGGGGGCTGCCACACAAACGGCGCTCAACCTTCTCCTTCCACCACCAAACACACCTCTACAGTCTCATACATTCATACACCAGTGCCAGGATACTGGGAGCAAGGTGGGTTAAGTGTCTTGCCCAAGGACACAACGACAGTATGAACTGAGCGGGAATCAAACCTACTACCTTCCGGTTGAAGGACAGCCGCTCTACCACTGAGCCACTGCCACCCATTATTATTATTATTATTATTATTATTATTATTATTATTATTATTATTGACCACAGCCAGTGTGTGGTCTGTAGGAACCTGAATAATTGACTCCAGTAGGAGGTATAGACCTCTCCAGCTCCACGACAGCTGTAAAACATTTACATTTAGCAGACGGTTTTATCCAAAGCGACTTACATTGTTCTTCAGTAATTAGCAGTGTTACAGCCACTGGAGGCACTGGTTAAGCGTCTTGCCCAAGGACACAACGACAGTATGAACTGTGGGGAGAGCGGGAATCGAACCAACTACATTTGAGTTGAAAGACGACTGCTCCACCCACTGAACTACTGCCGCCCCTCATCTGTATGAGATAAAGAATTGTTAGGTCTGGAAAGAGGTGACAGTATTTTATTAAACCACAGTACCACAAAACCTCAATTTGGTTTCAGGCATTTTCTTTAGAATTACTGTGGGTAAAACAACTGATAAATGGGATAAAACAGGAATTTTAAAATACTGAACCCAAAAAACACAGTTGTTGTGGCTTTGGGTGAAAAAGAGAAAATCGATACGAAGTTGCAGGTGTTTATCTGCTCTGATTCCCTGTCTCTGTCTCCTCAGGCCTCTTGTCTCCTCCTCCAATCAGACGCCGCCGTCTAAGCATGCTCAGTAGGAACTCCTCCAGGTACCAGTGGATCTCTAGAGTTCAACGTCCCAAACCTGGACCGAGTCCCAAAGTTAGTCCTAAAGTCAGTCCTGGTCCTAAAGTCAGTACCAAAGACCAGAGCAGGTTCAAGTGGAGCGCCCCCCAGAGGTCAGAGGTCCCAGTTGGGTCAGCAGCTGTTGCCATGGAAACAGGAAGCAGCTTTGGATCTAGGCACCGCAGCAGAACAAAGATCATCAGGAGAAACAGGTGAGACCTGGTTTATATCTGGTTTAGACCTTGTTTAGACCTTGTTTAGACCTTGTTTAGACCTGGTTTTAGAACTGGTTTTAGACCTGGTATAGTCCTAAGTTTTGACCTGGTTTAGTTCTGGTTTAGACCTATTTTGTCCTGATATAGACCTGGTTTTGGGTTAGTTTTGGGTTAGACTTGGGTTAGACCTGGTTTAGACCTGGTTTAGACTTTGTTTAGACCTTGTTTAGACCTGGTTTTAGACCTTGTTTTTGACCTGGTTTAGTTCTTGTTTAGACCTTGTTTTGTCCTGATGTAGACCTGGTTTTGGGTTGGTTTTGGGTTATACTTGGGTTAGTCCTGGTTTAGTCCTGGTTCAGACCTGGTGTAATCCTGGTTTAGACCTGGTTCAGACCTGTTTAAAGTCCTTATCAAACCTGATTTGGCCTCTCTGGTTCTCAGTCCCAGTCCTGGCCCGTCAGAAGTCCGGACTCCTTCTGGACCTAAATCAGGACTAAAACCCAGGTCTGACCTCTTCAAGACTCACATATCAGTTTCCAGACACAAGCTTCGGAGGATCAGCCCAGTACAGAATAGGACCAGGACCAAAGATCTGGTGTCCGTCTCCAGACACAAATTGAGGAGGATCAGTCCCGGTCTGCAAACAAAGACCTCAGCTGGGACCAGGACTGATTCAGGTTGGTCTTCATTTTTGTTTGTTCATACAGAAGTATGGTAGTCTGGAAAAGATTAAAAGAGGATTTATTGTTAATTAAATATATGTACAAGAACCACAGTAATTTTAATTTAATATTTTAAATGAATAAAAATAGCATATATAATAATAATAATAATAATAATAATAATAATAATAATAATAAAGATAAAGGAAGGCAGTTTTATTTATATATCACAATTCATATACTGGGCCATTCAAAGTGCTTTGCAGAAATAAAAGACAAATTAAAAATACATAGACAACAAAACAAACCACTTTAAGTTGTCTTTACTGAATGTAGGTGAAGCTAAAGAGGAAGGTTTTTAACCTCCTCTTGAACATTGTTAAAGTTAAGGCTGTTGCAGGTTTTTTCTGCTAAAACTGAAACGCTGCTTCACCAGCGTTCAAGCTGGTTAAAACTCTTAGTTCTAATTCTGGATGTATTCCAGATGTTCTCAGAGTCCTAGAAGGTTCATAAAGAACTGTTAGAAATATATTTTGGTGCTAAACCATTCTTTACCAGCAGTGCTGTTTTAAAGTATATTATCTGAGCAACAGGAAGCCAGGGCAGAGATTTTAAACTGGACTGATGTGGTTGTACAGCGTTCTGAATAAGCTACGGATGTCTTAACCCTCGTTTTGAGAGACAAGTGAGCAGGCCGTTACAGTAATCTAACCTGCTGGAGATAAAAGCATGGATAAGTCTTTCTAAGTCTACCTTAGACATTATCCCTTTGACTTTGGAAATGTTTTTAAGGTGATAAATCATTGACTTAATGCAACGGTAGAAATTCAAGTCTGAGTCCATGATGAGCCCTAGATTTCTAACCTCGTTTTTAGATTTAAAAAAAAAAGAGACTCGAGGTGACTGCTGACACTTTCTCTTTGTTTCTGTTCCAAAGGTGATTAGTTCAGTCTTGTCTCAATTCAGTTGGAGACAGTGACAGTGAATGGATTGGTCCATTTTCACCTGCTGTGAGTGTCATCTGCATAATTATGGTATGATATGTCACAGCTGCTTATTAACTGGCCTAAAGAAAGCATGTAAAGATTAAATAATAGGGGTCTCAAGATGGACACCTGCGGAACCCCACGTGTTTGGTCTGATACGCGGTTACCAATCGAAACAAAGTACTTCCTGTCTTCAAGATAGGACTGAAACCATTTAAGGACAGTTCCAGTGATACCTATACATTCCTCTAATCTTTGTAGCAGGATTTTATGAGCCACTGTATCAAACGCAGCACTCAAGTCCAACAGAACTAAGACAGAGACTTGGATAAGTGCAGTCTCAGTCTGTGATGGGCCTGAATCCTGACTGCAAAGGATCAAAGCAGTTGATCTGGGTTTGATATGAGACAATACTTGTTGAGCACTGTGGCATCAAGATGCTCTTCTTTAGGAGAGGCTTAATGACAGCAGTTTTAAGGTCCTTGAAATGTTCCAGACTGTAAGGAATTATTGACTATATTAAGAGTTGTGGTAACAAACTGCTTAGTACTGATTTTAGAAATCTAGTGGGTAAAACCAGGCCCACAGACATGGAGGGGCAACTGTTACAGTTGTCCCAGGCCTTGGGGAAAGGGGGGCCTAAAACTGGGCCCTCTGTTTTTGTTTATGGGGCCTCTGTTTTTGTGTTGGGCTGTGGGCGGGGATAAGTCTATTTAATTTACAGAATTGAATGATCATCTTCCTGATTTTCAGGAAATTATACTATGTCTCACAGACTACCCCTGTAATAAAAGGGTTTGATCTGTCATTATTATTAGCGAGAAGTTAAATTGCTAAACTGTCTCACCAACTACGTTAGCTATAAAAATGGCTAGTCAACAAAAATCAGGTGCAAAAAAGGGTTAGGGTTACAAGGGAACAGGGAAGCTGGAGTTACAGCGAGGGATGAGCCGGCCCGGCAAGTCAAGAGAAGCTGGTAAGTTAACAACAGAAGCTAAAGTTGTGTTCCCGCTACGTTTTAGTCTACAGTTGTATAAAGAAACTAAAACTTAATTTGTGATGACAGAAACAAACCTGTTAGGCAGCTGCATCCGTGGAAAGTCAGAGTAATGTGACAGGGAGAGATGGGAGGAGGAACTTACAGCAATACCGATGCTGTCGAAAGAAAAGAGGCAAAGAAAAGAGGCATGCAGTTACACATTAGGAGAAGGGACAGATGGAGTCTCCGATTAGATAGAGAGATAGCAAAGATAGATGGTAGCAAAGATGATGATGATGATGATGATGATGATGATTGCTACCAGATTTCTCCTGGAGAAGACCCTCCAGAGGCGGTCATATTGGGCCGAGAAAATATCAGAAAGGACATGATAATTTACAGTGACTTACATGTTTGTTATTTTTCTTTGAGCAAGTCCAGGAAAGAAAATCAGCTAGTGCCCTAAATACCACTGATGGAATGAAACGAGTGGGTGTTAGGCGGGTGTCCGCGGAGGGCCCACTGAGGCTAACTTGTCTTGGGCTCCAGCAAGTCTTTCAGCTGGCGTGGGTAAAACATTGCAGCAGGTGGAGAAAAATAGACACTTCTAGAAAACATGTTTAAAAAATGAAATAAAATAATGGCTTTGCAAAAACAGCAGAATTATAAAGGTGTATAAACAGTATTGTAGATTTAACCGGGTGACAACTACAATTGGAACAGTGTTGGGATATTATAAATGTGGTAAGTCGGGGGGGCAGGGGGCAAAGCGGAAAGAAGGGGGCACTGATGATCTTGTTGGCTGTGTTCTACTGTGTAACTATGCTGGGCAGAGTCGTCCGGCTAAACGAAGTTCAGGCTGCAGCCAGGCTCTAAACAGTGTCCAGGGAGAAGGAGCACATGATCTGGTGTAAAACATCACAAAATAACCTAATAATTATTTGCAAAAAGTAAAAATTATCCAGCTGTTACAAAATATGTTATAGTCTTCTAACGTACTATTATTGTAATGTTCAAAAATGAAATATAAATATGTTCAAAATATAAAGACATTTCAGTGAAATAAGAGCAGAAGCCATCAGGTGCAGTCCCAGACAGGCCCAGCCGGGGGCGATGCTGCCTCAGGAGTGGGCTTTAGTGACACTGAGGAGACCTCATTAGAGCAACAGCAACAGAGACAAACACTGTTAGTCCTTTTACTACAGCTTTTCTTCATTTAAATTTTGTCCTCAGAGGCATGTCCACGGCTCGCTCTTCACATCTTTTCTGTCTCTGTCCTATCTCTGACCAGTCTCTGTCCAGTCTATGACTTGTCTCTGTCCCATTATCTGTCTTTTTCTTATCTCTGTCCTGTCTCTATTCCACTCCTCTTTCCTCTCAGACTAGTTCACGTTGCTGCAGCTACAGGAGGAGGTGGTTTCCACAGATAAGACCCTAATAAACGGGTAATAGACTTTTTAATGGCGCCCCTGCAGATGGACTCATTACACTGAGTCTAATTATACTGCAAGTCACTCTAAGCCTCACTTCTAGCCTTGCTGCTGCCTGTTGTTGTCATTATGAAGAAGTAAGACTGAGAAATGTTATTCTATCTAGTCTTTATTCTCAGCAGCTTTTTGGTTCCAGACAAAAGTTTATATATTTGTTTTCTATAATGATGACACATTTGTGGATATCACATGTTGATGGTAAATGATGAAGATGACCAGACCAGCTTTTTTTAGTTGATGATCTGTATAAATGGAGCTTTATTTATACAGTTTATAGTTTATAGTCCCACTTTTGACATTCATTTAATTCAAAAAATGTAGTGTAAGTGCTGACCTCGTCAGGTCGAAAACATACAAATGCACTTCCTGGTCAGTGTGATGTCATCATGTTCCTAAACCCCTTTGCATTACTCCTTTTGTATCAAGTAAGCCAACCTCTACAGCAGTCCACCTTTTGGTACAGCCTCGCTCAGGCCCACCAGGGGTCTGTCAGAAGTACTTCAATGCAGCGTCTGAACGCACTCAATTATTATGTCCGTTTATGCTATCTAAAAAATATTGTTTTACTCTGGAGTAAAAGCCAAAAAGCCCGGATGTAACAGCCATTTTATTGTTAAGTCGTAACGACAATATCAGCGCATAGGGGACCAATGGGCGGATTATATCCACTATATAAACAATCAGTGGTGTATAGATGTGTACAGTCGTGTGACTGTTTCTGCTGCAGATATGACACATGACAAATGCGTGTAACAACAATGGACAGCTGCTTCTCTCTGGACTGGTCCGAGGGTCTGTAAACATATGATAACTGTATATTATTGTGTGATAGAGGGAGATTGTGACGTGAAACTTGAGCCTCAGCTGTTTCTGGCGCTCACTCTATACAGGTCTGTGCTTTAAACTGGAGCAGATATATGTTGAATGTGTGTAATGAGTAGGGAAAGCTGAGTGAAAGTCAATCTTATTCTGTGGACGCCTGTGTTCACTCTTCGTTTGTGAGTTTCTGTGTAAACTGACCAACATGTGCCATAACAGTATATTATCGTGTGATGGAAGGAAAGTGTTGAGTGAGACAGACCTTCAGCTGTTTGTGGAGCTCATTCTGATTTAAACTGGTCTGTGTGAGGCCTGGGAAACTGTGCTTTCAAAACATCACCATTATATTAAAAGCAATAATACTGTGACATGTACTTTTTGTTGTTGCTCTGAGCTGAAGAGCAGCTGTGCAATGGAATAAAAGTTATTTAACAAATCTGTTCTTTACTCTGAGTTCATCTGACATTTACTCCACCAGAGTTTTATATGGGTTTGTGAGTTACAAGGCTTTTCTCTCTGAGCCAGTCAATAGGAATAGTTTCAGCAGTCCTTAAATAATGGAGACTCCTCAGACCCCAGTGAGAAGAGTCTGAGCTAATCATCTGTGGGACTTTTTGACTTTTGAAAATAGGTACTTTAATACGTTTACTTAAGTAGAAATGTTGATGAGAAACTTTTACAAGAGACATTATCTGTACTGCTTTATGATGCCTCGTATGGTTTATTATAATCAATTGAATTTATGAAAAAACATTCTCAGGAATGGAAAACACTGGCCAATCACATGCTCAAAAAAAGAGAACTCCCATTGAGCAAAACTCGGCTTGTCATATGGCATTCCAGCTGCCAATAAAGTGTATTTTCGTCTCTGTCTTTGTCTCTTTGTCTCTTTGTCTCTGACTTTTTGTCTCTGTGTCTCACTTTTTGTCTCTGTCTCTTTATGTCTCTTCCTATTTGTGTCTTTTTCTTTGAGTCTTTGTCTCTGTCTCTTCGTCTTTGTCTCTTCGTCTCTCACTCTTTGTCTCTGTTTCTTCGTCTTCATCTCTGACTCTTCAAGCTGTGTCTTTTTGTCTTCGTCTTTGTCTCTAACTCTTCGCTGTTTGTATTTTTCTCTGTCACTTTGTCTCTGTCTCTTTGACTCTGTTTGTTTGTATTCGTCTCTGTATCTTCATTTTTGTCTTTGTCTCTAACTCTTCATCTCTGACCTTTTGTCTCCGTTTCTTTGTCTTCGTCTCTGACTCTTTGTCTGTCACTTCGTCTCTGTCTCTTAGTGTCTGGCTCTTTGTTGCTGACGCTCCCTGTGAAGTGACGAATATGAGCAAGACGATAAGTCTATATTATCGTGTGATGGAAAGTGAAACCCGACCCTCAGCTGTTTGTGGAGCTTGTACTGTGGAGGGCTGTGCTCAAGTGCCATTCCTAAGCGCTCACTCTCTGGGGTTGAGCTAGGGTTACCGCCCCTTAGTCCTAGGGTCAGAGGTCATCATGTGTCAGGGACTTATATCTGGGTGTCTCCTGTTCATCAGGGTTGAGTTAGGGTTACAGTTTGTGTGTATAGTATCATGTTGCAGTGACTAAAAGTAACATGGCCGCTTCTCAGAGACAATGGGATGACAAATGCTAGTCCAACTACCTGAGACCCTTTCACTTCAACCAGTTGTGCCTCCTGCTCTAGTATAAAAACTCCAGGTCCCATGATAAACCTGCATCAGACTGGTAAACAACAGAGGTCCTTCAGCCTCAGAAGAAGGTTTTTAAATTCTGTTTTGGATTTAATAGTGCACTAGAGAGGAGAGACTAGTTTTCTTCTACTGACTCCAGTCAGAACTCTTGCTGCTACATTCTAGTACAACTAAAGTGCTTTTACAAAGTTTTTTTGGTGTTCTGAAAAAACAAAAACAATTACAGTCTAGCCGAAAGGAAACAAATGTGTGAATAAAATTTTCAGTACCTTTTGATAAAATGCTTCTAATTCTAGAAATGTTGGGCAGCTCACAGAACTGTCTTGAAAAAAAGGTTTTCAAGGTGAAGACGTTTCTAATTCCAAGAGACTTTATCAATTCTGAGTTCAACTGTAAGAAAGCTGAGCTTTATCTCTAGAGGGAGGAGTTTCCCCTGAAACCAAACCTGATGGACCAGGCTGTCCTAGTCTTACAGTCATGAAAGTGTGGTGTGACTCCTGAGAGTCGTTAAGGCTCAGGTGCAGTGTCGTTAGTGACACTGTTTCATTCAGGTGCTGTGTTTGTTTTGTGTTTGTTGTTCTAGGGTGAAACTCTTTTGTTTTAGGTTTCAGAACACTGTTATAAATACTAGGCAACATGAATCTCAGGCCACCTCCTCTGTTCAGCAAGGGCTTTACCCTTTTCACAAAAATGTCTTCCTTCACCACTCTCTCAAACCATCTGGTCTCTCTGGACAAAATTAGGACATTTGCTGTCCTCAAAGGAATACCCTTTCTCTTTGAGGTGGAGGTGGACTCAGACTCAGGTCCAGGATTGGCTCTTCTGTGCTGATACATCCTCTTGTGAAGCTGTTTAGTTTCTCCAACATAACTGTCACTGCACTCTTCACTGAACTGTATAACTACATTACTCTGTTTGTGGGGGTCTTGTCTTTAGGATGGACCAGTTTTTGACACAGCGTTTAAAGTGGACTGGAATGTTGTGTTTGTAGAAAATCCTTTTCAGTTTTTCAGATAAACCAGACACATAAGGGATAACAACACCCTTCCCTTTTGTCTCTGGTTCCTGTCTGTTTGGTGTCTGTGTCCTCTTGGTTTTGTTGAAAGTCCATTTGGGGTATCCACAGTCTCTCAGGGCTTTACAGATGTGTTGTTCTTCTTTCCGTTTACCTTCTGAGGTTGTACTCTGAGCTGAAGAGTCCTGATGGCTCCAGCTTGTGCTGCAGAGGGTGGTGAGAATCAAACAGCAAATATTGATCTGTGTGTGTAGGCTTCCTATAAACGTCTACTTGAGAGTCCTGTTCTCACAAATAACCACTGCACAGGCGGTTGTTTATGGCATCTTCACGGGTGAACTTGATGTTCTTGTCCACTGCGTTGATGTGTTCTGTGAAGGCTTCTACTTCCTGGGTTCTGATCTTGACCCACGTGTCATCAACATATCTGAACCAGTGACTGGATACGGCACCTGGGAAAGAGACCAGAGCTCTGTTCTCCACTTCCTCCCGGTACAGGTGAGCCAAAATACTTCCTCCAGATACAGGTGAGCCACAATCGAGGAGACAGGTGATCCCATGGCACAGCCATGTTTTTGTCTGTAGAAATTACCTCTGAACTGGAAATAAGTAGTGTTCAAGCATACCTCCAGTAAACTGCAAATATTGTCCGGGGTGAGGTTTGTCCTGTAATGAAGTGTCCTGTAGTGTCTTCCTTACAACCATGAGTGCTTCATTGGTGGGTCTGAAGGTAAAGAGTGATGTGAGTGGCCGACCAATGGAGCCAAAATAGTGGCCAGGTGTTTGTGCTGTTTACTATGGGTCGTAGTGGAATTTCTTCTTTGTATATTTTAAGTAAGCCATAGAAACATGGAGTGGTGTTCCCAGGATACAGCCTGTAGTACAGAGGTTGATCAATGACTTGGTCCTTCTCCAGGCTCTGCAGACAGTCTATGACCTTCTTGTACCCACTTTTTGGATCTCTTCTCAGTGTCTCGTAGGTGCTGGTGTCACTGAGTAAGCTGTTGATATTGGACTCATAGTCATCTGTGTTCAGGATCACAGTGCATCTTCCTTTGTCTGCTGCAGAATGGTGATGCTCTGGTCCTTCTCCAGTGCTGACAAAGCCCTCCTTTGCTCTGAGGTGATATTGGAAGGGGGTGGTTTGGCACTGGCCAGTGCAGCTGTGACCTTGAGTCTCAGTTCTTCAGCTTAATTTCCAGACAATTTATTGTTTCTTATGGCTGATTCTGTTGCTATAATAAAGTCTACTGTAGGGATGTGCCTCGGAGCAACTGAGAAATTTTGCATGAATTTTGGCCAGTGAGGCCAGATGGTTTGAGAGAGGAGTGAAGGAAGCCATTTTTGTGAAAATGAAAAAACCCTCATTGAACAGAGGAGGTGGCCTCAGATTCATGTTGCCTAGTATTTATAACAGAGTTATGAAACCTAAAACATAAGAGCCTCACCCTAGAACAACATACACAGCACCTGAATGGAGCAGCGTCATTAACAACTCACCTGAGCCTTAACGGCTCTAACATCAGGAGTCACACCTGGAGTAAGACCAGAACAGCCTGGTCCATCATGTTTGGTTTCAGGGGAAACTCCTCCCTCTAGAGATAAAGATCAGCTCCCTTACCAGTTTATCTCAGAATTGATAAAGTCTCTTGGAATTAGAGACAAAACATCTTCACCTTGAAAACTGAATTCAGATGCTTTTACTTTCACCTTTTTTTCCAAGATGTCCTGGATGACTGAGAACCTTCACAGACACAGAACTGTCTGTTTCACAGTACCATCTGGGATGGCTCCTGTTGGAAGCGTTTGCAAAATCGAGGCGCCTTATGTCGGAAACTTGTTAGGTGATTGGATAAAGCACCAGCTAGTATCCGCCTACAACGAGATTTGTTTTAGCCAACCATACCAAAATTTTATTTGACTTAACCAGAGTACAGTAGATATGAAGAAACAACATACTGCTGTAACAGTTTTTGCAAAGTGAATCTGCAAATAAAATATTAACATTAACCAACACTAAATTGGTAAATGAAACAAGGACATCGGCTGATTAAAAAGAGCGTTGATAAGAGAAGAAGAGGACACTTGTTCCATTTGTCAAATCAAAAATCCGCCTCTTCCTGTTCGTGCTGCCACATCATTGGTCATAAGAGGCCAGTGAGCCCATGGTTCGACTCAGGCATTTGGCCCTGCGTAATGCAAGATGGATTTACCCGAGTTAGGAAACTCTCAAATCTTGTGAGAATCCAGCTGCAGCGCAAGGTTAAGACTCTGGACGGATGTGAGTGATGGACAGGGCTGCAGCTAAGGGGTAGCTTCTGCTTTAGTCCAGGGCTAGGGTTACAGCAAGCTCCCAGGGGCCCCTTGGTGCTAGAGCCTGTAGAGTGTAGTGTTTACACTGATCAGTCCTGAGGTTAAGGAGGATTAGGATGATGTCTCTGTGTAGCTGACTGACAGAGCCTGTGGGACTGCTCTGAACCGGGACTGAGTTCTAGTGTGACAGTTACACTTTAGAATCTGATCTGGAGCAGGATTTTATCTATGTATTATCTGCTCTTTGTTTTTTTTTCTTTTTGTTAAAAAACACAGACAAAATGTTTTGGCTGACCAGGACAGAGAGTCTCTTCCTCCCGTAGCAAGTCGAATGGGAGATTCAGACATGACTCTCTCTCTCTCTCAGCTCCAGGACTGTCCTGTCCTAGGCTTAACCAGGTCTTAAACCAGGTCTACAACCTGGTTTAAGACCCAGACGGTTCCTGCTTGAGGCTGTCCTCGCTATTATTCACACAATACGTCTTTTTAAGAAGAATGATCACAACTCATTGGATCCATCAGCTGTTCTCCTCCCTCTGGGTTTTTCTGTAAAGACCAAATGATGTTGAATTCTATTTAGATTATAACAAAACAATCCATAGACAGAGCCATATAACCAAAGGTCACCCTAGACCAGAGGTCACTAATAGGCGGACCGCGGTCCGGATCCGGACCCAGCCGCCGTTCTATCCGGACCCAAAGTTCAAAGTTCAAAGTTTTCTTTATTGTCCCTCTTGGGGAAATTAATTTTGCAGCATCATGCTCCTTAAAAAACATACAACATAGAATTACACTTCAACAACTCAAGAGCAGGATCAACAATGGAAATCACTAAAAACCAAGATAAAAATGTGCAAAATGGAATTAAAACATGAATAAAAACATTGTGCAAACAAGCAATTATTGTTGTGCAAAATGATTATAAAGTGCTAGGTGCCATTTAAGTGCCTCACAGCTGTCGGTAAAAACGACATATTTAATCTTTTAGTCCTACAGCCCAGAGCTCTGTAGCGCCGGCCGGAGGGCAGCAGCTCAAACTCCTCTGAGGGGATGGTCTTGGGACTGCGCTATAGCACCAGCCTTCCTCTGCACCTGTCGGCTGTAAATGTCCTTCAGCTGAGCCTGACTCCTCCCGAAATCTTACTGGCCACTTTAACCAGACTACCCAGTCTGTTTTTGTTGGTCAGGGAGAGGCTTCCAAACCAGGCAGCAATACTGAAGGATAAAACCGATTCAATAAAAGCACGATAAAACAATGTCATCATTTCAGTGGATACATTAAAACTGTTCATCTTCCTCAGGAAGTACAATCGTTGTTGGACTTTTTTAGAAACAGCATCCACCCAAGGCTCAAAACACAGTTTATTGTCCAGAATGACTCCGAGATATTTGTAGCTGTCGACCAGTTCAATGTCTGTGTTCTTGATGACAGTGGCTCTGGGGCAAGGTGGTGATTTGCGGAAGTCTATTTTAATTTCCTTTGTTTTTAACACATTCATATGTAAAAATGAACGGTCACACCACTGAACAAAGTCATTAAGGACTGGCCCATGATCCTGTTCATCCCCTCTGAGCAGGCTGATGATTACAGAGTCTTCTGTCTATCCTTGTACACACTGCGACACTGGTTTGTGTACAGAATGTACAGAAGAGGGTAATAATTTGGACCTGGAGAACCGCGCTCAGACGTCTTCTCTCCTCCTCCATCTTTAACCTCTGCTCCTGCTTCACTGCCTTCCTCTGGGCCCTGAGCTGGTTCTGAGTCAGTCCGTCTAGGGTTTTGTGCAGTTCCTGAACAAACCTCAGATTTAGCAGCACTTCATCGTACTTCTCCACAGCTGCCATTTGGTCTCTGTTTAACACTTGGCCTCGTTTCAGACGCGTCTTGTAGTCCTCCAGTTTCAGCTTCTTCTTCGCCAGGTTGCGGACCTTGTGCTTGAGGCAGTAAAGCAGCGGAGACGGAAACGCCTTAGAGTCACTCAGACACAGAGGTTCGAGAGAAAGGTCCTCTGAAAGCTCCAGATCAGAAGTGTCCGAGGTCCGGTCTCCGTTTGTCAGGCTCTGCTTGAGATCGAGACGCCTCGCAGGAAGTGGAGTCGAATGTAATGTTTTCGGGGAAGGTCCACCTGGACTTCTGAGATCTGACCGAGCCAGAGGAGACGGAGACCTTCTCTTCAATCTCTGGTGGCCGTTTGAGGGAGACGTTTCGCCCTCCAGGACCGAGTCCTGCATGACGCTGAAGGAGCCGTGGATCTCGGGCATGAGGTCCTCGAGCTGGCGTTTCCTCCGAACAGGGTCTTTGGGCAGAACTGAGGGCGAGTTTAAACAATCCTCTCTTTTTGGCTTCTTTTCCTTTCTCCTCCTGCTGTTGCTCGGTTTCTTGGGAAAGCCCTGGTTCTTGGAGATCAGAGTGGCCGCTCCTCTCCAGGGTTTGACCAGCGTGGGCCGAGCTGAAGGGGAAGTCGGAGCCCTGACGGGGGATAAGGCGGACTGCAGACACACCGCGTGGCATTGGGGGCTCCAGCCCAAAACTCCGCCGCTGGCCCAGTCAAATTGGGGGTTGTGCGTCATCAACCAGGGATATCCCAGGATCAGCGGGGTCTGCGGTGCCTGGATCAGGTTAAAATTGAGCACCTCCCGGTGATTGCCTGACAGCACCAAAGTGACGGGTACAGTGCGATGTGTCACTTGAGCCAATGGTCTCCCGTCCAAGGCATTTGCGAGAAGTGGCGTTTGGAGGGGTTCCGTCTGGATACCGGCCTGGCGAGCCAAATTAGCGTCAATGAAGTTTTCTTCCGCCCCTGAGTCCACAAGAGCTGACAGCGGGAGGCTCACATTGTCCACACACAACACTGCGGGGATTAACATTCGTTTCGTGGGTTGCGTTAATTATCAGAGATTGGCTCACCAGGACACCCCTAGCTCCGGGTGAGCCCTGTCTTTTGGCCGAATTGAGCAGTTGGCGATAAAGTGGCCCCGCTGACCGCAATAGAGACACCTCCCCTCCTTCCTCCGTCGGGAGCGCTCCACCGGGGTCAGGCCAGCCCGACCTAACTGCATCGGTTCTGGACCGGTCTCGCTGAGTGAACCTGGGGCAGCTACGGAGGGAGGCTCTGGTGGAGTGTAAACTCTGGAGCCGGCGAAGGCGGAAAACCGAGGAGGTCCAGCCTCGTGGCCGCTTCTCTGCCTTTAACCGGATGATCAAACACTTTCCTGAGCTCGGTCTCAAAAAGCGTGAAATTGTCCCATAGAGCGGGCTTACACTCCCATACTGCAGTCGCCCACTCCAGGGCCCTCCCTTGCAATAGTCCCATAACGTAGGCGACTCTGGTCTTATCGGTGGCATATGTCACGGGTCTTAGGCGGAAAACAAGAGAGCACTGCAGCAAGAAACTCCCACACTTTCCCATGTCACCTGTGTAGCGGCAGGGATCCGGCACATGTGCCTCTCTCGGGGGCTGGTCCAGTTCCTCACGCCTCGGAGACGGTGGAGCGGGAGGTTCAGGGAAGACTCGGGGAGCGCTACTGTCTATGAGCGCCTGAACCATGGCGCCCAGTTGAACCACCTGGTCCTGGGTGGTCCGCTGGCCGTCCAGCAGGTCCTGCAGAGCGCGCCGGTGGTGTCCAATCTGTGCACTCTGTGTCCGAAGGACGGCGGTGACGGCGTCCTGTTCTGCTGGGTCCATTGTTGACCAGTTCGTTCTGTCACGGTGGAGGACGAGAAGCAGGACCCAAACGCAGAACTAGTACAAATGTGAATCAGGTTTATTTGTCACAACAACACAATTTGGCTCGGAGAACTGTCCGACGTGGAGTGGAGGTGAGCTGATCTGAAGTCCGGGAAGGTGGCTTACGGATAGACGACAGTGGAGCAGACAAGGAGACTTGAGAAGAGAGAGGAGAGCACAGAGGGAAGGGGGAGACACACAGACAGACAAACACAAATCCTGACACGTTTGTCGCATTAGTAGTAGTAGTAGTAGTAGTAATAGCTCACGCTATTCGCGTTCATTTGGACCCAACACATGTTCATTTGGGTGATTAAAAACTGAAAAGGTGTGAAAGAAGGGTTTGGAGATGAGTGACACAGGTTGAGTCTTCCTTAAGTTGTGTCAGTTTGTGTGCGAATCCTAAATGCTATTACAGCATATAGGATTAATTACGGGGTAATTACAAACGGGGAAAACAAAGGATAAATACAGAATACAGTGGACATTCATATCCGTATTGTTTAAGAGGCTGTAGGTGTGTAAACTTTACTTTAAAGAATTATATTCAAACCCATATCCTTTTATTTAAATTTTCCGGACCCCTCACTTGAGGAAAGTTAACTAAGCGGACCTCGGCTGATTTTAATTGAAGACCCCTGCCCTAGACTTTCTCACTCATTCTCACTTATTCTCATTGTGATGGACAGTCATAAAATTTTTTGCCATAATCTATTTTCTATTTTTCAATTCATACTTTAATAATTCTTAAAATGTGAGTAAAAAAAAGCTATTATAAGAATTTATAAGAACTTAGAGGACAGATTATTCATTTTATTTATGAACAACAGATTAACAAAAACAACATTTTGGCTTCAACACAAAACTGTATTGCATGATAACGGAAGGATATTTTGTGCTTGAACAGGCAAGTATTGAACACGGTATATTACACACTCTGATTTTGACTACAAAAAGACATAACAAAAATTGGCGTATTTTAAGTCAGTCGCTGTTCTGAAGATTGATAATTAAAATATGTGGCAGTAGCTCAGTGTGTAGATCTGTCGTCCTTCAATTGGAAGGTAGCCGGTTCGATTCCGACTCTCACCACAGTTCATACTGTCATTGTGTCCTTGGGCAAGACACTTTACCCACTATTCATCCAGATGTAACACTGGTAATTAATGTAGAACAATGTAAGTCGCTTTGGATAAAAGCGTCAGCTAAATTAATAAATGTAAATGTAAATATGTACATTTGCCACCAACTGGCATTCCAATTTTTCTGTCACAGCTAAAAGGGAAAAAAAAGTCAATGACAGAAAATATTCAGTTAACGCAACCTCTGCATATGATGTAATTTTCTGATACGGTACAGCACTAATGTTCTGTCTGAGTGACGGAGAGCGCTCTGGGGAGGGGTCCTGGTGAAAGTTAGGATTACAGTAGAGTGTTGGTACTATTCAAGGGGATCAGTTTGTGTGAGTGACACAGAGGCCTGTGGTTTTGGAGACATGTCTCTGGACAGATCTATGAGGAAGGGTCTGATGAACAGACCTGCAGCTGGGACTGTCCTGGTTCAGGTTACAGCAGAGTGGGGGAGGGGGGGGGGCATTTGGTAAGTTCCAGTCGTTCCTATGGAGGGGTCCCAGACCCCTCTCAGACCCGTCAGGTCTGATTCCTCCTGGTCCACTCTCTCTCACATCTCTGTATTTTACATTATCTGGATTCCATGCTCATCATCTCACAGTCAACCGGACTCACAAGTCTGTCCCGTTAAACATTGGTAATTAATCCTGTGTTTCTCAGCTTCAATAATAATAATAATAATAATAAACTTTATTTTATAAAGCGCCTTTAAAGGCAACTTCTCAAAGCGCTGTACAAAACAAGCAATACAAAGCTCAAACAACTAATTCAACTTCAGCTGGAGTCATGTCCACCAAGTCTGGTCAGTAGTCTGGTCAGTAGTCTGGTCAGTAGTCTGGTCCGGAGTCTGGTCAGTAGTCTGGTCTGTAGTCTGGTCCGGAGTCTGGTCCGGAGACTTGTCGGGTGCAGAGAGCGGTGTTTCTGTTCTCTTAAGTTTTGTGAAAAATTGCATCATTTTTTAGGTCATTCACCAACAAGACACAGCTGATTTTAAAGCACTTCGTCAAAAAGGAAGCAAGGGATGTTACTGACATTTCAGTCGACTACATTATTCCCTGGTTCACTGCAACCCTACTTTGGGGTTTGAACAGTGAATTACTGATGCTTGTGTTTGTGTCGAGTCTTCAGATGGAAGGGCAGGTGTCAGAACTCACCTAATTTTGGTTGAGGATATGGACCACTGTCAGTTATTAATGATGGAACATGTGTGAGTGAATATCAGTGACAGGTCCCACTCTCAAATGGCTCTGTCCTGAGGTCGCTACTCTGCCTCTGGGGGGGGGGTTTGTGGAGGACCTGGGGGAGTATCTGTGAGTTATTAATTCTGAGATATGTTCCAGTGAGTATCAGTGACATATGTCCCGTGGGAGTCCTGTTTCAGTTCTGATGGTACCGTGCCAAGCTGGATCAGATGATGAGTTGGGCACATGTCCGAGAGACGAGTTATTGCCATGATACAAGCCAAACTATCCTTTTAGATCCTTACTGTTTGAGAAATAACCATGCATATGCATTATAAACATAATCTTATGCTTAATTTTTGCTATATGGAGTTACTGCTTATTAAATATTTGATTGTGATACAAAATGCAATGTGAAGCAAAATATAAAAATAAATAATCCTAATACAATAAAATACACAAGCAGATATTTTTTTATAATCACAGTCTGGTGTTTGTGTGATACTAATCCATGGCTCATGAAAACAGACAAACATTTGTGGAGCTGAATAGTTATTTACTTTATTTATTTAAAAACATTTGTGTTTTTTTTTGTTAAAACAGAGCAGCTGAACGTGACTCAAAAAGCCGATGTCATGTCAGCTGATCATTAATAACGGTAATAAAATCTCACTAACGTAAAATAAAACTGAACTGTGCGGTTTATTGGGCAATTGTTTTCAAAATAAAAGATTTTCAGTGAACACAGCAAATGTATCCTCGTATTTAAACTAAAAATTCTCCTTTTTAAGCTACTAAGTTTTTTTTGCGGTGCATTGTTGGGAACTGGAAACTGGAAAGGCAAAATGAAGGACGCTGTCCTTGGGAGGAGGTGGGGTTCGAAACCAAATGGAACACACCTTCAGCAGCTGGTTTCCTCCAGAGGAGTCCTCCCAAAAATAATCCTGGCAATTGGGAAATAAACTGATAAATGAGTGAATATGTCTTTGGTGGTTCACATTTACATTTTTTCATTTAGCTGACGCTTTTATGATAAGCAACTTACACTGAACTTCTAATTACCAGTGTTACAGCCACTGGAGGCAAGGTGTCTTGCCCAAGGACACAACAACAGTATAAACTGTGGGAGGAGTTCTGGTTGAAGGACAACCACTGAGCCACTGCGGTCCACAATTATCCAGGACACAAATCTTACTTCTCTGGTGTAGGTAAATAGAGGCCTGATGTAAAGATCTTTAAGGCCTGTGTTGGTATAGACACTTTATAAATGCAGCCATTTATAAATTAAAAGAAAAGATTACTATATTGTTCTTTTTAAGTTTTTGATTAAAAGACTAAAGGCTTTCTCTGAGTATGAGCTAAAAGGTTCATATAACTGCTGTACTGTTTTAACATTAGAGCTCAAGGGGTGTCTTTTTTAGTTTAGAATAATTGATCATCTGTCTGTAGGTATATTTAATCATCAGAGAAATGTCATCTTACACAGTCAGATCAACATAGTCATTGTTTTGGTTCTAATCCCTCAATATTTAACCACGAGGATCATGGACGGGTTGTATGAGTCATGTGACCAGCTCTGAGCACATTTACAGTGAAGGTTAACGGAGCAGGTCACAGTTACACTCCTCTGTGAGCCGAGTCCAGGAACAGGCCTGTGTCAGACTGTAATTTCTGTTCAGATTAATTAGAGAGATGATGCAGACTGCTTACTATTTAAAAAATGAATGGTCAGGGATAATTCTTGCAAGAATGAAGCAAAGCACAAACTTGTAGACAATGGTACAGAATGGAGATTTGTTTGGAAAAGTAAACAATACATGAGATTTAAATCCTGCAGTACATACAGTGTTAGGAAGCGTATGTTCACGCCTTTCATGACAGGTTCCCAGGTGCAGAATGTAGGTGGCTATGTCTTTGTTTGGATTAGCATAAAGGAAATGACATGACCTAGACCAAAAACAGATCCAAGAGCAACCAGTACTTAATAACAATAAGAAATATATCTGTAAAGGTTCTCATCCAGGACATCTTGGAAAAAAAAGTTTAAGTAAAACCATCTGGACGTTTCGTCTCTATTTACAAGAAACTGAATTGATAAAGTCTCTTGAAATTAGAGACGAAACTTCTTCACCTTGACTGAGTCCAGATGCTTTTGCTTAAACTTTTTTTTCAATAAGAAATATACAATTCCCATAACACAGACCTAGCTCTGCGGGGCACTAATGTGATGGGGCAGGTTGTGGGGGCCCCGGAGGGTTGCCAACCAAAAGTAAAACTAACCACAACAAGTTAGTTAGCAGCAACTAACGCTTTTCCTATTCTATACAAAGAAGTTGGTCTGGTACCCTGTTGCTTGACCCTGTTCTGTTTCAAGGGAGGGGTTTACAAGAGGAATGTTAACCAATCGGAGAAACGCCGGACGTGACATAAAAAAGCCGACGCCACGCAGCCGGTGGTCAACAAGGAAGCCACGTTACTACCGCTAGTTAAGGCCTGCAGTGGAGCGGACACCAGATTGGTTTCATCGTTTTTATACTTTGCTGGTTATTCAGAACCGAGGCGAGAGCAGAAATAAACAGCCACTCGGTAGTAGCGTCTGACATGTTGAATATTTTGAACTAGCCGCATGAGTTACTTGTGTCCAACGTGGCCAGCAAACCACACCCTGCTGCAGACAAACAACTTATGATTGGTCTGGCTGCAAAATTGCAGAGTGCAGGGATTCACTGTGAGAAAGGGAGCAAACCATCCTCCTATTGAAAAAAGGAAAATGGTCTGTTACACCAGGCTAGCCCGGGGGTATATGGGGTTGTGGGACTCTTGGTATTTAAAACCCTTCGAGGACTCGGCACAGACCTGGATCAAATGGAGATAGATTCTACACAGGGAACCCCTCCTTTACTGCTCTGACACCCCCTCTGTCCTGATCCTGTTACCCCTGCCCTGAAATACCGGCTTCTATTACCCCCTGTTTACCCCAGCCTTCTGTAATCTGCCCCCTGTACCAGGCCTGTTAACAGATCACACTCTTTAATAGAAGAGCATAGAAACACGTTCAGGATCTCTGTCAAAAGCAGTTTCACTCAGATGGTAATCAAAAATAAGTTAAAATAAATAGGAGTTCCAGGAGTTATGATGAGTTGACTACCTTCAGTTTAAATTGTGCTTTTCTGCTTAGCTAAAACAGGTGATATCATTAGGGCTCTATTTTGAACTATGCACTTTCAGAGTCAGATGAGTATATCTAAAACACAACAGAAAACTACAGATTAGTGCTGTTGATTTTGGTAACAAACTTATTTCTATTTTCCTAATAGGGCCCCGTACAGCCCTGTAAGCTGCGCATGTGTGAGTATTTCCCCTTAAGTACACTCACTGGACAGTTGCCCCTAGTTGTTTCCCACATTGCCTCCTCATAGCGTAGAGCCACCACTGTCAACACTGAGACCGAAGGTGTTTATTACATTACACAGTATAAATGAGCTCAGAGGGAGTCATGCAGCTCTCAGCCAATCAGAGGGCACAGCTGGACATAACATACAGATTAATTACTATGAGGTATTGCCTATGAGACTGTCACTCATCTGGTCCGTTCCAGTCACTACCACAGTCCACTCCATTCACTCGCCAGGTCCTCATCAGTCACTCGCCCGTTCTGCTCCATTCACTACTCTGGTCTGTTCCAGTCACTCACCCGGTCCTCTCCAGTCACTCACCTGGTCCACTCCAGTTACTCGCCCGGTTTGTTCAAGTCTCTCCCCTGGTCCGCTCCAGTCACTCGCCAGGTCCGCTCCAGTCATTCACATGGGGCCTCATTTATAAAGATTGCTTGTGCACAAAAAGGAGAGGGCGTGATGTGAGGCAATTTAAGTGCGCACATTTCTGCTGCTAGTGGAATTTATAAAAAGGAAATTGCTGCAGGTAAGCATAGCAAAGGCATCTAGACTTAGTTTTCAAGGCGAAGATCTTTCATCTCTTGTCTAAGAGACTTTGCCAGTTGTAAGATAAACTGATTTGAGAGCAGGGCTTATATTTCTGCATTATTATGTAAATAGCTGTCAGGTGGCTGGCTGGCAGGCAAATCAAAACAGTTTCACTCTAGTACAACAACCCCTGAAGTGAGCAGTGGTACTAACGACTCACATGGGCATAACAACTCTCTTATCAGGTGTCACACTCATTTTCTTTGCTGATTTGTCTCTATGTTGCTGAAACCCACCTGGCCTACTTCATCCTACATTAGTTGTTGTGACTGACGGTTTACTGTTCACTTTGACTGAAATGGCTCTAATCAACAAAGCAACATGCATCACCGACCTTTTGTTGTGTTTTGTAGCCATTAATAAATAAGTCTGAATCTGAATGGGAGTTTTTAGTCAATGCGTTTTTCTAGATCCATACTGGACACTCTCAGATAGACTCCAGTTCCCTCTTTCCTAGGTGCGACCCAGGGGCAGGGTGTTTTTGTGAGTCTGGTACTGGACTGAGGAGGACTATATTCAGAACACTACATGCAGCAGGTCTGATTTAAATCTGATCTGGACTTGGTTCAGGACTACTTTAGGGAAATAAGGTCAGTGTTAGCTCTGGACTCATCAGAGACATATGAGGACAGACAGATGGAGGTTAGGAGCCACTGTAGTTCAAATGTTTGGACTGAGACTTGGTTTATCTGAGACTCACCCTGGACAGAAACCATTTCTGTAAAACATGTCAAAACACTGAATATAAAACTTACAGGATTGTACTGACTAGAGGTGTTTGGTTTGAAGACTTGGTCAGACTATTGAGACAGGGATTGTAGATTAAGAACAAATGTGTGAGCTGCTGGTGTTCTGTGGATTTAAAGTGTATTGCTCTCCTTATTGTGACAACAGTGCAACTAAGAGCAAGTTTAAAACATGCTTTAAAAAAAACAATCCTACAACAAACATTTGTCCTTTTACAGTGCATTTTATGAGCACAATATAGTGCTAAAGTTTGTGTAAAACATGCTTCTGCGCAGTACAGCTTCTGAAGTTTGATTCTGGGTCAGTTTCCTACAGACAAACCCCTGTTTACTGTGGTTTGAGCTCTGAGTGCTTTATTTAGATATAACACCTCCATCTGGACATTAAACTGAGGGCCTGGTCCTGGTCCAAACCCATCTCACTCAAATGTATAACTCAGATCAGGTTCACCTCAGGCTCCAAGTTTCCACTCACTCTACATCAACTTCACCAACCCCCTCAGCAGGACTCCCCAAACAGGGCCAGTCCCCAAACAGGGCTGCTCCCCAGACAGGACCGGTCCCCAATTAGAATCAGTTCCCAAACAGTGCTTGTCCCCAACCTAGGGATGCTCCGATCAACCTTTTTTGCTTCCGATACCAATACGATACATGAGATTCAGGAATATTTAGTACCAATCCAATATTTGAGTAAAATTTAAAAAAATAAACTGTGCGCATCCTTGTGCACGCCATCAGACTCTACATGAACAATAATGTCCTAATCTTGTAAATCAAAAAAACAAAAGCACAAATTAGAAAAGTGTAGATTTAAAATAATAGTGCACATCCAGTACCAAAGCATCTGGAAAAAAATCCACAACTTTTTTTAGCTTGGTAAAAATGTACAAATAAATAAAAACAAAAACTCTTTTATAATAGATTAGTTAGAGCAAATTTCAAAATCAAATGTATAATAAAAAATAAAGCAGCTGAAATTGACCAAAATAGCAACATTTTACTTGCTTGGTCGATATTCTAGATAAACAGGGGTCAGCTGTTTGTGATGCTTCTGTTTTGCACGTTGGACTCGGCATGGTCAAATCCCTGTTAGTGCTTTATCAGGTCTCCAGACTAAATTTTTTCACCACTTTCCCGGTACTGTCCCAAAAGCCAGGCAAGCCTTTTCCGACTGAGAACCATGGTCTCAGACTTGGAGGTGCTGATCCTCATCCCAGCCGCTTCACACTCGGCTGCAAACCGTTCCAGTGCACACTGAAGGTCCTGGCTTGATGGAGCCTACAGGACAACATCATCTGCAAAAAGCCGAGACGAGACCCTGTGGTCCACAAACCAGACTCCCTCCGGCCCCTGGCTGCGCCTAGAAATTCTGTCCATAAAGATAATGAACAGGACCGGTGACAAAGGGTAGCCCTGCCGGAGTCCGACATGCACCAGGAACAAGTCTGACTTACTGCCGGCAATGAACCAAGCTCCTGCTCCGGCGTACAGGGACTGGACAGCCCTTAGCAAAGGGCCCTGAACCCCATACTCCCAGTGCACCCCCCCACAGGGCGCCACAAGGGACACAGTCGAATGCCTTCTCCAGATCAACAAAGCACATGTGGACTGGTTGGGCAAACTCCCATAAACCCTCCATTACCCTGGAGAGGGTATAATGCTTGTCCAGTGTCCCAGGACCTGGATGAAAAACGTATTGTTCCTTCTTAATTCGAGGCTGGACTTTTTTACCTATCATTATTTTTTAATAGTAACAAGAATGTTTTAACAGTAATAATTAATGTGAGGACCAGAAGTACTTCACAAAGGACCGGATTTGTCCGCGGATCATGAGTTGGACACATCTGGTCTTTACTCTAGTTGTCTGCAGCAGTCTCACAGAAGGCAGCACATGATCCAGAACATTATTACATCTGTCTGACAAGGGCCTCAAATAGGTGAACACTTAGTTTAAGACGGGTCTGTGTTATGAAATACTAACTTATGGCTCAGAGATGGCTCAGAGATGGTTCAGACTCGGGACGACAGCCTCTGTTTACAGTTTTACCTCTTTGCTAACACAGATTACTGCTCACATTCTCTGATCTCCACTGGTGACGGGTAAAGCTCAGCCTCAGACACAGACTCTACAAAGGACTGGTCTGGGCTGGTTTTAAAAGATGGAAACTCGGATGGCTCTTAACCCTTTAGGCGCCAATGTTTAATTTTAAAAATACAGATAATTGAGTTTCAAATTTCAAAAGGATGTGGTTTGAAAATGATGAGAGAGTCCTGTTGTAAACTAGAAAATTGTTAGGTATGAAGCAAAGTATATGAGTGAAATAATTGTATGCATCTAATTTGCATCAAATTTGCATACAATGCGCATGTATACATATTGGCGGAAATTTTATTTACAGTACATTTGGAATAATACAAATATTATAATAGTTTCTTTTTCTGAAATAGATTAATAACATTAACTTGTAAAGCAACATTAGTAAACTACAGTATCACTACAACTTCTAATATACCATAACTAGTAAGACATATGGAAATAGATATGAGAAATATAAATTTGTCAATGTACTAGGTGTTTGATTACAGAAGCTTTATCTGTTCTTATCCAGTCAAATGGGATAGTTTGGGATAGTTTTTCAGTGTGTGGGACCTCTCATTGCAAGGCACAGTACACAGCCATCACTTTCATTAATAGTCCTGCTTCTACTAGCGCGTCCATGCTGACTATGTTTAACCCTTTCTCTCCCTCCTCGACTGGGTAAAGTGTCAGGAGGAACAACACATATTTTTCCGATATGGCTGCCAAACTCCTCCCCAGTCTCACACGCATTCTCGCTCTCATTCTGACTTTCACTTGGGCTGAAAAGATTCTAAAGGCAGATGTTCTCACTCAGAATCAGAGACAGACATTACTAAAGCTAAAGCTTCATCACATGTGTATTTTTTTATTTGCTGTTTTTGCATTTACCAGCTCACGTGTAGAGAATGCTTTTTCCACTGACACTACCACTGAAAAGCGCATTTGAGGACTTCTTCTACAAAACTCTTTAATGGCAACACATAGTAATAGTAGGCTAGAAACAAAGCTAGAAACAGGGTGTCTGACATCTGGTGGAAGGGCATGGGAACATGATTTGGCACATAAACCGGAAGTAGCGCCTGTTGTTTTCCAGTTAAGCAATTTTCAAACTATGTCGCTTAGAGGGTTAAGCGAGGGAGGTAACTTCAAACATACCACAGTTTGGTTGATGATGCTCTCAATTTCAAAAGGTCCAAAGAAACGGGGAACCAGCTTCTTGGACTCGACATTGAATGGAATGTCCCAGGACGACGGCCACACCTTCTGTCCTGTGGTTGGTAGTCCCCAATCTGGCAGTTGCACTCTGCTGAGTGGAGTAGGGCAGCTCGCGCCATCTCACAGATTTTGCGACAACGGCGAATGTGGTCCTGCACTGACGGAACTGCAATGTCACTCTCCTGTTTAGGAAATAGAGGAGGCAGATATCCCAGGGCACACTCAAAGAGGGACATACTGGTGGCGGAGGAGGCGAGCGAATTGTGTGTATATTCCACCGAGGACAGATGGATGCTCCAACTGAAGGGGTACTGGGCATCAACACAGGAGAGGGCCGACTTGAGGTCCTGTTTGCCTTTTCACATTCGCCATTAGTCTGCGGATGGACACCAGAGGTGAGACTCACCCTGGCCCCATGGCTGCACAGAAACTCCTCCACACCTTGGAAAAAGTCTCCTGAGCTGAGGGGAGCTTGGACAGGGCAACAAAATGGAATAATTTGGAGAACCTGTTGACGAAAATGAGAATAACTGAGTTCCCTCGGGACACTGGTAAATAAGACATGAGTGTGATGTGGGACCAAGGCCAACCCAGGATGGGAAGAGGATGCAGGTGATCCCCCCCGGAGGTTGAATGTTCAAATAGACTGAATTACCTGTGAGCGGACAGAGTTAGGAACAAATAGACGGTTAGGGGGTCCATTACCTGGATCTGGTTTAGTCTTATAAAGCCATTACCTGGGAGGTTAAATCCCTGACCAGAGATTTAACCTACCCAGGTAATGGCTACGACCACACAGAAAGGGGAACGATGATGGTCTGGGCTTTGTCCAGGGAATCAGGGGAGGTGAACTGCCGGGAGAGAGCGTCGGGCTTGGTGGGTGACGATAAAGTTGAACCAACCGAAGAACAACAGCCAACGCGCCTGGCGAGAGTTAAGGCACTTGGCGGATTGTACGTAGGACAGGTTCTTGTGGTCTGTCATGACAAACAGTCTGTCCCTAAACAGGACCGGTGCCCAGAGAGGACCAGCTCCCGTATGCCAAACAAGAACTGTCAACTCAGAGGTTCCACGCCGGTGTACTCCAGTCAATAAAACAGCTCTAAACAGAACAGCACTAAACAGCAGGACTCCAGACTGCAGTTACTCTCATTTACATTTACATTTAGTCATTTAGCAGACACTTTTATCCAAAGCGACTCACAAGTGAGGAAAACAATGGAAGCAATTTCAACAACACAAGGAACAAAAAGCATAAGTGCACAAAAAACTAGTCGGCAAGAATTTTTTTTTTTTTTTAAAGAAAAGGAATCGATAGAAAGGAAGTAAAATTCAGTGTTTGTCAGTCAGGTGTTGACGGAAAAGATGTGTTTTCAAGCGTTTTTTAAAGATGGCTACAGAATCTGCTGATCTTGTAGCAGCAGGTAGATCATTCCACCAATGTGGAACAGATCCAGAGAAAGTGCGTGAGATTTTTTTTCCTTTTTGGGATGGAACCACCAGACGTTGTTCATTAGCAGATCGCAGGGATCTGGTAGGAACATAGGTCTGTATCAGTGAGTGAAGATATGAGGGGCGGAGCCAGTGGCCAGCTATGCTCTTATAGGCCAGCTAATCTCTTGTAGGCCAGCTATGCTCTTGTAGGCCTGTTGTAGGCCAGTGTAACCTAGTGAAGAGAAGAGTTACGTGCGCTCTCTTCGGTTCTTTAAAGACCACTCTTGCCGCTTCATTCTGGATCAGCTGCAGAGGTTTGGTTGTGCAGCAGGAGTCCAGCCAGAAGAGCATTGCAATAATCCAGTTTGGACAAGACAAGAGCCTGGACTAGGATTTGCGTAGAGTGCTCCGATTGGAAAGGTCTAATGTTCCTAATGTTGTAGAGGATGAATCTACAGGACCTGGTGGTGCTGGCAACATGACTTGTAAAGTTTAGTTGATCATCAGTTAACACTCCCAGATTTCTGGCAGTGCTGGACGGTGTAATGGTTGATGAGCCTAGTTGAATGGAGAGGTTGTGGCGGGTCTTTGGGTTGGCAGGAATCACTAGCAGTTCTGTTTTTCCAAGGTTCAGCTGCAGGTGATGGTCCTTCATCCAAAGTGAGATGTCACTCAGGCCGAGACACGAGCAGAGACCGTCGGATCGTCAGGTTGAAATGACAAGTGGAGTTGAGTGTCATCTGCAGCAGTGATAGGAAAAGCCATGCTTCTGAACGATAGAGCCGAGGGATGTCATGTAAATGGAAAAGAGTAGCGGTCCAAGCACCGAGCCCTGTGGCGCCCCGTATTTAGATGTTGGGGCTCAGAGACCTCGTTTCTCCAGGATACTCTGAATGACCTATCTGAGAGGTAAGACTTGAACCATTGCAATGCCATTCCAGAGACACCCATCGCACTGAGAGAAGACAAGAGGATGTGATGATTAACAGTGTCAAAGGCAGCAGACAGATCCAGTAAGATGAGGACAGATGACTTGGATGTTGCCTTTGCCAGTCTCAGGGCTTCGATGACTGAGAGCAGAGCAGTTTCGGTGGAGTGTCCGCTCTTGAACCCAGACTGGTTCTGGTCCAGGAGGTTGTTCCGGGTGAGAAAGGAGGAGAGCTGGTTAAACACAACTCGCTCCAGAGCTTTGGCAGTAAAGGGAAGGAGGGAAACCGGTCTGTAGTTTTCTAACAGTGAAGGGTTGAGAGTGGGTTTCTTCAGTAGTGGTGTGATGGGCCTCTTTGAAAGCTGTGGGGAATGACCCAGTGGAGAGAGATGTGTTGATGATGTGGGTGAGAGCAGGACAGATGGAGAGATGGCCTGAAGGAGATGTGTGGGGATGGGATCTAGAGGACAGGTGGTAGGGTGGTTAGAACTAATGACCTTGGAAACATCCGCTTCAGTTAGAGGAGAAAAAGAAGGGAGCAAACACGTATCAGGGGTGTGAAAGAGTTCAACAGTTGCTGGTGCAGAAAACTGACTGCTGATGGCAGTTTTCTTTACAAAGAAAGACGCAAAATCATCAGCTGTTAACTCTGATGAAGGAGGGGGAGCAGGCGGACAAAGGAGGGCAGAGAAGGTTTTAAAGAGAGTGCGTGAGTCAGGTGAGTTGATTAACTTAGAATGGTAGTAGTCAGTTTTTGCAGAAGTGACATCAGCAGAGATATTAGAGAGAAGAGACTGGTAGATAGAGAGGTCAGTGAGATCTTTTGACTTGCGCCATTTTCTCTCAGCTGACCGGAGGCTGGTGCAATGCTCGCGTAGAACATCGGATAACCAGGGGACAGACGAGGATGTACGAGCTGGTCTGGATATAAGAGGGCATAAGTTGTCCAGGCAGAATGTAAGCGTGGAGCACAGAGTGTCAGTGGCAGTGTTGGTGTTTAAAAGAGAGAGCTCCTCAAGAGGGGGGAGCGCAGAAGAGACGGCAGAGGAAAAGCGGGAGGAACTGAGTGAACGCAGGTTACGTCGAAAAGTGACCAGCGGTAAAACTGTTGCAGTGTCTGGAGAAGTTAGATCGAGGTCAAGAGTTACGAAGAAATGATCCGACGTGTGCAGGGGCGTGACCCGAGTATGCCAAGCGGAGCAGTACCTTATGTAGATAAGATCTAGTTGGTTACCAGACTTGTGAGTTGCTGATGTGGAGACCTGCTTGAGGTCAAATGATGCAGTCAGGTTATTAAAGTTAGCAGCCTGTGGCTTTTCAAGGTGGATGTTGAAGTCTCCCTTCCTCTAGAGGGAGTACAGTTTCAGTTCACAGATGTTTGGAGTTTGCAGCTGAAGGAGAAGGTGAACAGTTGAGAAGCGGAAACCTCCACCTGTCTTTCTGTGTCTAGGACATTTGCTGCAGCTCTCCTTACTCTGCTCTTTTACTGTAACATAACTCTGCTGTGGCTCTTATAGTTTCTGTCAGGGTTATATTTGTGTAAGGCTGGGGTCAGAGGCAGAGATGCTGCTCATTTCTGCAGATAACAGTCTTACTTTCACTGTTTTTGTTTGGTACTCATCCTTGCTTTAACAGGGAGAATATGGTTTCAAATTATGTGAAGACGTTATGGCTGAAAAAGTCTGAAATGAGGCATTTGTTGTTATCATCGGCGGGCCATGCAGTATCAGTCAGGGCTGTCAGTAGCCAACAGTCAATATGAACTCATTGCGTTATGTGAGCAGTGCAACATTATGCCACAATGCCATACGCACACCAGCTAAGTTTTTTTTGAAAATGTACCCTAGTGTTATCAGTGCACCAAGTAGGCCTATATCACATCGCAACAACAATGAATGTACATGTCTGTGGAGATTCTCAGTCTTCCAGTTCATCTTGAAGAAAAGGTTAAAGCAAAAATATCTGGACTCTGGACTAATTCCAAGAGACCATAACAATTCTGAAATCAACTTCTAGGAGAGCTGAGCTTATATCTCAAGAGGGAGGGGTCATGCTCCCTGTGACATGACCAGGTTTAAGGTGTGTGCGTAGTAATGGACGAATAGGGCCTGGGGAAGTGCGTCTTTTATGTGTGCTTGTTATACTCCATTTAGCCTCCCGATGCCATCACAGCCACTCCATTGTAGCATTAGGCCACTAATTTGGATTGACAGCTGTAGCTGTCCAGCAAATCCAAAACCAGACCCTATGCTCGTTTTCTGCCAGTAACATCCTTAAATTGGAAAATTATTTTTTTCCCCCTGTTTCAGTCATGTACCTGAGGACATAAGAGAGCTGCGCCACACTGCTGAAGTCAGTTGTCTCATCAATCATAACTGCAACAATCTTTGTCTGTGTAATCTCCTCTGCAATGTGATCATTCAACACCTAAGATGATTTAAAAATTTTACCAGATGTTCCTTTAAAAACAGTAGCTGTGTCCAGAATTAATCAATCATTTATTTAAATAGCACTTTAAGAACAACCACAGATTGACCAAAGTGCCGTACAAAATCTAAATTCAATTATTACCATTATCATTACCACAATAAATTGTGAGCAGGTCATATCATGCTCAGTCAACAGATTCAATAGTTCCAAGTAATTTCCACTGTTGACAGAATCCCTGGATTTATCATGTCCCCCTGAAAGATAATTCCTGTTGTCCCAAAAAGAGAACATGGTTACGTCATTTTGACAAGGGTGCATCTGGACGTAGCGGATCTTCTTGACCCTCTCGTTATGAACGCTGATCTCCTGTTTTCTCTGCTCATCCAGCTGCAAAATCCACCCAACATTTGCCAAATGTTTTCATATGCATTATATGATGTTCAGAGAGTTACGTGTCAACGTCCCGGTCCCGGAGCAAAACAGCGTGCTCCTCCATCAGTGCAAGCTCCTCGGTCATGCAAACCCAAAAATGTATACATCAAATTAAAGCTTAAAGTCTCGTCTTTCAGACAATATAAACCATTTTAAGACATTAAAACCACATATTTGACACCAAAGCCCGTTTTACAGACACGCACAAAGATGGAGATTGGATTTGGCTTACCTTTGACGGGTCTATTGGACTGAACCGCTACAAAATCCCACAAACTGGGTCTCATTCTGCTCGTAAAGGTCCAGGGAATAATATCCAGTAAAATAATTTGGTTCAAAAGATATGTTAGAGCCTCCAAGGCACAAAAACTGCCGAAAAGTATTCCCAACTTGAAATCAGCTGCGACACTTTATGTTGTTTCTTTTGTAAATAAAAAAATCATTCCTTTTCTACTGCCGAAAAAAGCTAATCTCATGCTACCAGGAAGTGTTAGCATTAGATTGACACCTTGTTTGGCCAATTGAAAGGGGTTTTGGTCAGCCTTTGACCAATGAGAAGACTTGGAACTCAACAGATGGATGAACGACTACGCCCCACTTCAACGGCTTTAGTTTGGGCTAGAAGCGTTACTGAGCGTCCTCAATATGATAAATAGATCCAATGAGCTACGGTTTACAGCAATACCAAACACGACAACTTTTTTTTTTAAAATTCAGGGTCTCGCATCAGAGAAGAGGAGAGAGAGGCAGCTGCATCAACACGCACTTGTGTCTTTTATGAGTAAAAACTATACTCTTTTTATATTTTACATATTATAAGTAATAATATAATCTGTTTTAGTTGTTTTATGCATTTTAGACAGGCAGTTGAAGAAAAAAAAAAAATAAGGAGAAATACAGAGAGCCAGCAGCAGCAGCAGGAGGAGGCAGGAGGGGGGGGTTTGACACCTCTCTGTTCTCTCCTTTTCTCTTTCTAATGCTGTTGGAGCCTTGAAAACACTAAATTGCAGTGCTATGACCAAAGTTTATAGTTTGCAGTGTGTTTTTATTTGTGGATATTATTCAAAAATATATATTTTGTCCCAAAACACTCATTTTGACTATTTTCATATAAACATGCCAATTATTATGGAATATAAATTTTAATAACTAATATAGTTACACTGTGTGTAAATTCAGGTTCCTCCAGGTGTAATCTTTCAGAAGAGCCCTCATTGAAGTCTTGGGTTGAAGCATTCAGAACTTATTGCACTTTTTCCAAATGTGTTAGTTTGATAAGATGAATAAATCATTTTAGTGGAATAAAGCGCCTAGATTAACCAACATTAAAACTGCTGTAAAATACTCATTTTTAAAGATATTCTTTTCAAATTTGAAATGTGAGTAGTCATCCAGTAATTCCGTTGGCCCACAGTGTGTTTTAGTCCTCAACTACCTGCTGAAGCTATAGACACCTTTATTTTCACTAAATATTTTAGGCGAGCACACAAAACGTAATTTTTTTTGTGTGTTTCAAAGTGTATAAAATTTTATCAGTAATACTTAGACAGATTCTGACTGCTCTGAGTGAAACTAGAGAGTGTTACCTTTACAAAGAGCCCACACTTGTAATTAAATTCCAGGGGGTTCAATAACAGCAATCATTTTAATTTGGAGAGGTCCCATTACACACAATACAGCAAAAATGACCCCTAAAATGAACAGGTTACGTGCAGCCTTAGTGAAGCTGTTAAAACTGCTAGAACCAGAGTAATTACATCCTCCTATGTGGGTGTTAAAAAGTAAACACAGCCAGCAAAATAGCTTGTTGTGTTCCGTGCACTTAGCCACTCATATCGCTCATAAATGCAGTTTTTGAATTTTTTTACAAAATATTTATCGCTTTTTTAATTATTTCTTATTTATCCGAAAATGAGCAATTTTTTTCCAATCAGGTGCTCAGTGTGTGTGGTGGGAGAGTTTGTCATTTTCCAATCAGAGAGTAGTGAGGTAAGTGATAAAGTGTTCAGAGCAGAGAGGCAGGTAAACATGTAATGAGATGCTTCATTTACATTAGCTCTAATTTACTAAAGGAAAAACACATAGTACTGACTGTGCCCCTGTATCTTCTGTCCACTCGGACACCCCTCTGCGTCCTGCCCCCGTCTCCTCTCCTCTGTCATTCCTGGGAGTGGACCTTCCTTCTGTGGTTCTTCCTGAAGTTTGGCTGTTTTTTTTTAGCTTCTCCTTGCCCTGATGGAGGCTGTAAGGACAGGGAGAGAAAAGGCCTTTCAGGAAACTGTTGGGCAGAAGAAAAGTCTTGTTTTACAGACATGTTTTAAAATAAATAAAACTGTAAGAGAAATCACACTCGGGTCGGACATGCATTAATGAATCTGTTCTGATGGAAGCCTCACTTTTGTCACTACCCTTGAGTCAGGTCAAAACCATGTCCACACTAGTACTTCCACTCAGACCTCATCTGTTAATTGTTGTTGTTTGAAAACTAGATTTAGTTTTGGTCCTCCTTTAAACCAAGTCATTTAATTAAATATGGTTCAGTCTGTGTCAAACTGGACCTCCTTCAGAGGAGCCTCCAGACCAGGTTTAGTTCAGGTCAGGATGTTGATTTTGAGGCTGAGGTCTGGCTCTGGTTTTTGAGGCTGAGGTTAGGGTTTAAAGCTGATCTGTGTCGTGTGCTGTTTTTCGAGCCATGACTCAGCAGATCTGTGTGGGTCTCAGCAGGTTGTGCTTCACTGGAGCCATTCTCTTTAGTCAAACAGATTCTACTGACATCCATCTGTCACACAAACTGTTTACTGCAGCGGTTTACGTGTGTTTATTGGCTCCACTGTTTACTACAACCACATCCCCCATCATAACCCAAACACAGATCCTCCTCCTGTATTCAATGCAAAACGTGCCTCCGCTTATTACTTTTAACATGACTGAATTTCTATGTTAAATAAATTACCTTTGCCATCCGGCTGTTTCTTCTAACTGTTCCTATTGACTCCATCAGGAACAAGCTGCTCTGTTCTCTAAAGCACAACCTCCACCAACAATACACACTGTGCAAATGCAAAAGGAATCATTATTACAGCTCCAACAAACACAACCGCTTAAGGATCGAATAATTAGCTCAAGTATTAAATACTTTTTGGAAGCGCATTGTGCTTCAGTCAGTGCTGATTTGGCTCTGATCTCTTCCAATGTCTGATCTCACTGCTACCCTGGTTTCTTTGTCTAATTATTAAAGCTTAAAAGTGGACTTCTTCCTAACCTTTTACCTGTGACCCCTGCTCTTTGTTCCAGGTGTGGGCCTCCCTCATACGGTCTTCAAGAGCAGGTTTAAAATGGACAAAAGGACTGTGGTGGCTCCAGGCCTCAGCTGGAGGAGCAGGAGGGTCCAGACAGCCAGGTAAATATCTCACACACCTGTACACAGACAGGTCACAGAGAGGTCACAGACAGGTCACACACCTGCACACAGACAGGTCACACACCTGTACACAGACACATCACACACCTGCACACAGACACATCACAGACAGGTCACAGAGAGGTCACAGACACATCACAAACAGGTCACACATCTGTACACAGACAGGTCACACACCTGTACACAGACAGGTCACACACCTGCACACAGACAGGTCACACACCTGTACACAGACACATCACACACCTGCACACAAACACATCACAGACAGGTCACAGAGAGGTCACAGACACATCACAAACAGGTCACACATCTGTACACAGACACGTCACAAACAGGTCACAGACAGATCACACACCTGCACACAGACACATCACAGACAGGTCACACACCTGCACACAGACAGGTCACAGACAGGTCACACACCTGTACACAGACAGGTCACACACCTGCACACAGACAGATCACAGACAGGTCACACACCTGCACACAGACAGGTCACAGACAGGTCACACCCCAGCACACAGACAGGTCACAGAGAGGTCACAGACAGGTCACACCCCAGCACACAGACAGGTCACAGACACAGACAAGTCACTGGTTTTATCTAGTTCTTGTTGCTGTATTTGGTGTTAAAGCATGATGGTGTTAAAGACCAGTTACAGACCACTCAGGGCCAGGTCTAGGTTCAGAGCGGACTGTGGACTGGTTTTGCAGAAGTCTTTAATGTGAGTCTCCTTGAGTCCAATCGGAGCCAAAGAGGAAAACCAGAGAGAACAGGATCAATACTAAACTTTAAATCACTGTTTCTTCTGTTCCCTCTGACACTGGGGTCTGAGCGGTTTCTGTGGGAGGGGGCTGGACCGGTCTGAGGGGGCCTTAAGAAAGTCTACAGGGTCTGAGTGTGTGCGTAATAAAAGCCTGCCTCTGGATCCAAACCTATTTCAGCTCCACTCAGTCTCCTCTACAGCAGCAGCAGGATTAGTAATGAAAGAGCAGAGCTGCTGCAATGAAACACTAATACAACATTAATACAGGACCAATCCAGGACCAATCCAGGGGCTGTTAACGTGACAGAGCTGTAATTTAGCTCTAACCCACTTCGTTTTCTAGTGAGCCGAGACTACAGCAGTATATTCTATAACAATATAAAGCCCGGTTTAGAGCCGATTGTCTGCTTCTGAGTCATAGCTGTTGAATGACCAACTCAACAACATTTATATTCTCTGAAAAATGTCCGAAGAAGACTCTGGGAGTGGAGTCAAGTGACAGTGTGGTTTAACTGAACATTGATCAGACCAGTGCTGATCCATCAGCTGTTGGGTTCTTTTGTCTGGTAATTGAGTTTTTAATCTTTCACTGTTTCAACAAACACAGTGACTCCACCGTGTCCTGGCTTTGGTCCCATCTGTTCACATGATCCCGGTCTTTCCCACTGAGCCTTAATGATATCTGTGTCCCATTAGAGCTGTCTTCTCACTCTGCAGACCCCAGACTCACTCAGAACCACTGCAGATCTGTATTTTTGATAAACAGCTCTGTTTGTTTCTTGGTTGCCATAATAATCAGAGCTCAGTTCTGTTTCAAACAGAAGTATCACTGTGTAACAATGTAATGGTCTTCTTAATCAGGTTGTGTTTTGTTGTCTTAATGTTGTCTTGCACTGTGTTTTATTGTGTTTTAATTGTGTCAACTGTCTATGCTGCCTACTGGGAACCAAATTTCCTGCTAGGGATAATAAAAATGAAATAAACTGAACTGAATTCACTAAAGGAAGGTCAGTCTCTGCTGTAAACGCTTCTAAATATCAATCTTATACTTGTTGAGAGTAGTTTTGATTCACAGACATGTTCTGCCTATCTTCCTTTTCTGTCTGACAATGAGGGCATATTTAATGATTGTTCAATGTATTTCATGGTAAAGTGTAGCTTCAATAAATGTACTGTTCAGTCCAAGCAGTGTTCAGTGTTACTCACTTTTCCATTTCTTCTGCAGGACTTTTCTCCAAAGCCGCCTCAGGTCTCCAGCCTCAGACCAGACCCAGACCATTTCCAGACCCACCGTGTCCCGGGGCTGGCGCTCCAATGTGTGCTGGATCAGAGGCAGTCTTTATAGGGTCTCAGCAAACAGACTGTCCAGGACTAATGCCAGGACGGTGCTCCCTATAGGCAGGACAGGTGAATATTATACCATCTGTGGTTTAAAAAACGCCTGAGGAGAGCGAAATCAATAAGCACTTTGTTTTACAGTATAGTAGAGAACGTGAGCCCGGCCATATTTATTTTGTGTCTTATTTTTTTTTTTATAATTTTTTTATTATATAGTGCTTTTCCACCTAGGCTTCCATTTACCAGTGTTACAGCTGGAACACCACTGGAGGCAAGGTGGATTAAGTTTTTAATTAAGTGTTTAATGACACAACGACAGTATGTGTGTGTGTGTGTGGGCGGGGTGGGTGGGTGGGTGGGGGGGGGGCTTTAGGGGTGTTCCAGGTCTGGGCACAGAACACACAGCTCTCGAGTGTTAGAGTTGGTCTGAGTCTTTTTTAGGCTCTTCTCTGGTTCTGGTTCTGGCTCTGGCTCTGGCCCAGGTCTCAGAGACCACCTGCCCTTTATAAGAATCCACTCCCTCCACATCAACCTTAGACAGAAAACAAAGTGGTGTTGAGGAAACTGACCTGTTGTTGAATTATGAGAACTATTGATCCGAAATGGCTTTATATTATATGCTTTGTTGCTGTTTTTAATGGTACCAGATTAAAACAACAAAGCCTCCCGTCTTTATGTAACTAATATAAATAAGATGATCTGTCTACATCACAGGCGTGACTCCAGGCTCTGCCCACCTCTCACCTGCAGCTGCAGTGAGCCGCTCCTGCTCCAGACACCTGGCCAGGTAAGTCTTTAATGTGAAACCTCAGACCGTCCCAGGCCTGCTCTGTCTCCTGTACTCACCTGTCTTTACCTGTACTCATCTGTATGTAAGCTGTCTTTACCTGTCGTCCTCAGGTGTGTCCTCCAGCGCAGCCTGTCCATCGCCCGAGCGTCTCGTCTGAAGCAGAGGCAGAGACAGTTCTGTATGTTCTTCAACAGGTTCGGACGCTGCAACAGAGGAGACCAGTGTCCGTTCATACACGACCCGGAGAAGGTGGCCGTCTGCACCAGGTAAAGGTTCCTGGACTTACTTGGACTCATCTGGACTCACCTGTTGTGATGGTTCCGATGGTTCTGTGTTTGTGCAGGTTCCTCAGAGGCAGGTGTAAAGAAGGAGATGGCTGTCCGTTCTCTCACAAACTCTCCAAGGACAAGGTAACTCTTATTGTTATTGTTTTTGTTTATTGAACATTTACATTACATTTACATTTATTCATTTAGCTGACGCTTTTATCCAAAGCGACTTACATTGTTCTACAGTAATTACAGCAACTGGAGGAAAGGTGGGTTAAGTGTCTTGCCCAAGGACACAACAACAGTATGATCTGCGGGGAGAGCGGGAACCTTCCGGTTGAAAGACGATTGCTCTACCCACTGAGCTACTGTCGCCCCTGTATATGAACATGGTTCATATACAGGGTTTTATTCACTAAAGAAAATATACTTTGTACCAGATTATAGCTCTGAGCTCATTTCCATCTGCAGTCCCTCGACATACCAACAAACATTACACATAGAACAGTACAACAGTAAAGCATTCAAATAGAATGCACTAATAATAGCAGTGGCTATATTCTGTTTAACCCCCATCTACCCCACGTCCCTCAGCCTCCTGTACAGCATTACAAAATATAGCAATAGATATATTCTTTCTCTGCTAAAGTAAATTAAAGCTGAAATGTGTTTTTAAGCAAAATGTTTTTTGTCTTTGCATAACTTTAGTTCTGTTGTTGTTTTAAATGAGAACGCTGATTTTCCTCTTGCTGCTGACCGTGTTGTTCTGCTCATCTGTTCTAATGTTAATTTTACAAACCTTCTGAGTGGCGGAGGTGCCATATTATTAATTAACAGTAAACATAGATTTGCATATTTTCGATTAGATTAGATTCAACTTTATTGTCATTACACATGTACAAGTACAAGGCAACAAAATGCAGTGTTTGGAGAGACCCTGGGCCTCGCGATCTGCTCGCGCTGCCATCTTGAATCTTTGAGATTTAATGTTATCTACAAAGTTTAACATATTGTGTTTTGTGAGTATTCAACAATGATGATACTGTGCTTGTTTCTAAAGAGACTCAGTGGTTTGATAATCATTGCATTCCTGTAGGTTCTGGCTCCTTCTGTAAGACAGGTTGTATTTTAAAGTATGACAAACCTTTTTAATCCGTTTTTTGAAAATAATAATTAAAATAATGTCCAGGTAGCTGAACTCATCTACATTTGTAATTTATTCCCCCATAACAGTTGCGTTTGCTTGAGAAGAACATTGTTGCTGTTTTCCCAACATTTAATGTCAAACAAAAATCTCTCAACAATTTTGTGTACCTAAGGCCTACTGCCTTAACATCTGACCTCCCGGACCTCAAGAGGCTTTGATCTGGACCAAAGGACATTTTCTATAATTGCAAGCACATTGTGGAAAATCTATTTTTAACTTGCCCTTCTAGGACAGCTACATAAACACGCGTGGTTCCTCAGGTTACTATGTTACGGTCAGAGCAGCGGAAATATCAAAACAACTTTAGCGTAGCTGGATAATGAGTAAGAAATGACTAATATCAAAAAGTCAAGTCTTGGGGTCCGTTCACGCTACAATGACAAAATATTACAGACATTTACTGACGTTCTGGATGGAGGAGGAACATTTATTTTAATCAGAAAAGAGAAAATACAGCTCAAAGTTCAGTCAAGTCATGTCAGTGTGTAATGACAGCACCTATTCCTCCAGTCTGGGCTGCTGTGATAATCACAGAACAAATAATCCAGAACTGAACCAGCCCTGGACCTTTACCATGTCAGGATTAAAAAGACTGGAGCTCAGAGGGAAGTGAGGACGTCTAATAATGTGCTGAGATGTGCATTTGTCTGTGAACTTCTTCATTGTGTTGTAAGTTACTTGACTTGTTGCATATTAGACCTCATTTAAACTTGGGAAAGATGTGAGTATTTAGCTCAAGTTATTTGCGTTCATTTGAACCTAACATATGTTAATTTCAGTGATTAAAAACAGAAAAAGTGTGAAAGGAGGGTTTGGAGATGAGTGCCTTAAGTTGTGTTAGTTTCAGTGTGAATCCTAAATGCTGTTAGAGAACTAAGCATAATAATTTTAATTAAAATGTTACCGGTATGGTGAAAACACAGGAAATAAAACTTTCTTTTCTGATTTTGGACATGTTTAAGACGAATCTTCAAATTAAACAGTAAAAGTTTAGAAGTTTAGATGTTTTTAACATCTAATGTTAAAGAAATGCTCAGTGCATTTGTCCTTGTTCTGTTGTTTTCAAAGGAATGACAACAGGAAGAGATAATTTATGAGTACACCTTTGTCATATTTGTTTAACATTTGTTTGGCTTATGGTTTTGCATTTAAAATATTCTTACACATACTGTAAATGAAGCAGTATTAAAGGCATAATATGCAGGATTCCAGGCTGTTGTCAATAAACAACCAGGTCCTGAGCTTTAGCTTTAGCCTCTTTTGATTTTGTAGCATTTTCCTTTTACTGTGAGCTGTGTTTGGTGAAAGCTAACTCAAACATCTCTCTCATGTAAACAATGAAAAATATACAAAAAACAGTGGATTACCATAGATTGTAAATAAAATGGATGTAATCAGCCCGTTGGTCCCTATTCACCGATATTGTCGTTAGGGTTAGATTTTTACACTTGCCTGCCCTCTGGTGGACGGAGGTATATCGCTGTATTTCGCCGTATGGCTGCGCCCTTATTCGAGGACCATTTAAGAGTTTCCATGTTAGAGGCTTGTGGGTTACATACATTCAACTTGAAAGTAAATGAAAGTATCTTTAAACACATAACTGAGTATTTTAATTTTCCGGACTCCTCACAATGAGGAAGGGTTAACTAAGTGAACTTCAAATTATTTTAGTTTAAGACCCCTGGACTTAAACTAAAATTAAATAGACCAGGACTAAGACCGAGTCAGTCTCTAGACCAACTGTAGTCCCAAAAAAAGCTGGTAGTCACCCACTGTAGACTCAGGATTAGAAAAGACCAAGACCAGTGTCTCAGTGTTAGTTCTGACGCTGACAGTGCCTCAGCTCTAACCTTAACCCTGTTCCATCTAAAACCCAACAATGGTTCATACCTGGTTTAACCTGGCCTTTTCTGTGACTTTCAGATGCCGGTCTGCTCGTTCTTTCTCAGAGGCATCTGCTCCAACAGTGACTGTCCCTACAGCCATGTCTACGTCTCCAGAAATGCCCAGATCTGTCAGGACTTTGTCAGAGGATACTGTCCCGTGGGTCAGAAGGTAAGACTTGACATGACCAGGGGCTGGACCAGGGGCTGGACCAGGTTAATCCTGTTAAAACCTCTTTTTGTCTTGTGTTATTTCAGTGTAAAAAGAAGCACACTCTGGTTTGTCCTGACGAAGACTGTCGTCGAGGAGACGCCTGTAAACTGCAGCACAAACCAATCAGACACAATGCTGGCAGGAAGCCCCACCCACACAGCAAGAGGTCAGCAGCCAATTGGTTGGAAGTTTATTTTTAATTTTCAAACACTTGGAAAGTATTAAAGGAAAATGAGCCCATATTTATATATTTTTTAGCTCATTTCTTGAGCCTGTGAATGGCCTCGCTGTAGCTTGACTACTTCCCTGCCTATTGTCTGTATTTATTATAACTATTTATGCTGTCAAGTTCCTTTAGAACTTAATGATTTCGGAGCGTTTTAGATCGCCATGAGATTAGTTTTTTCCTTTTTTCCGTGTGTGCGTCTCATTAACTAGTCCCGCCCTTCTAGACTCGAAATTAACATTCCACTATAGAGGTGGAAATAAAGGGCTCATTACATTAACATAGGAGACAAATAAAATAAAGTTCAAAAGAAATTACTACTTATTAACTCTTTCCTTAGAGTTAGTTACAGTCATATCAACCCTGACACCCAGCTGTTATGTCTATGGCATCCGGACCTACAACCGCGACTCTCTTTTCCACATCAAAGAGTTCATGGAGCGACTTTAGTGACTCAGATAGCTGCATACAAAGTTTCCCACCACTGTTTGTGTGCTCGCCCAACTCTCCGGAATACCTGTTGCTGCTACGAGTCCCAGGTAATTCATAGAAGAGGGCAAGGGAAAGAGGTTTCAGTGCTGGCGTCCAAGTTATGACCAGATTGCCTAAGTCTCTCGCCTGGACAGTAGAGTACGCCAGGTGACTGCAGCCGGGCCCTCTCCAGCAGGACGTGTGTGCAAACACAGTTGCGCTGCCGCTTTCCCCGACACATCCCGGCCGATGGCTTGAAGCCATTATAGCGCTGGAACTGCGGCGTGCAACCGGCACTGCCACCAGGGTCACGCAAGCCTGTTTTTTCATTAATGAACCAACTGTCCTGCCAGTACAGCTGGAAACTACGTGACCCAGGAGTGACCACTTGACACAAAGGCAGTGACATCACCAACAAGTCGGCATGGCCTACTAAACGCTCAGTGAGCTTTTCACCAGGGTAAACCTGGAATTCATGTTCCTCACAAAGACATAGAAGAGAGATGGCGAGTTTATTCATTTAAATGAGCTCTACCCCCCAGGCAGCTCAGTTTTGTTGCCCCTGTCATCGCAGGGGCGGTCTTGCTGCTGTGCATTGGGACAGTTACATGTGCAAAGAGATAAACATTGAACACTTCTCCTCCTTTGAATCTCAAATGATAAAGATTGGATCCTCTAACATTAAATTGTAATTTATAGACCTCCCGGCCCTGCTTGTGTCTTTTTAAATGATTTTAATGACTTTTTATCTTCTATAATTAAACTGGATAAACTAATATTCATTTTTTTATGATGATGATTCATCCAGCCCAGCAGTTTAACTTTTGTTAATGATTTAAACTTTTAGCTTTAAGAAACATCTATCAGGCTCCACCCACATAAAGGGTCACATTCTGGAAATGGTCTTCTTGTTTGGCCTACATGTTGCAAATGTGTGTGTAGAGGAAGTACTCATGAGTGACCCAAGCTGTGTGTTCCTTTATCATGTCAGTTGATTCAGGGAGATGCACAGTATTGGTCCTGCTAGACCTCTCCTCAGCCTTTGACACACTCAACAATCGGCTCACAATAAATAGACAGAGATCTGGTCAGGATCTCTGGGCCTGTGTGTTAGATTGGGTTTCCTCTTTCTTGGCTGGTAGGAGTTTTAGTGTGTCAGCAAACCACATAATGTCCGAGCCGGGAGACCTGACATTTGGGCTACCTCAGGGCTCAGTGCTGGGACCGATCCTGTTCTTGATGTACGTCCTCCCTCTGGGCAAGACTGTACAGCAGAATAGAGACGTCCCTATCATCTCTTTGCTGATGATATTAAGCTCTAGTGTTCATTTATGCCATTGGAGACCCACAAACTGAGCTCCTTAATGAACTGCCTGTCACAAATAAAATGGTGGGTAATCAATAACTATCTACAGCTAAACTCAGACTCAAACTGAGACGTTTATCCTTTTTCCAGCTATCTCTGGCATTAAACAACAACACCTAGACAACCTGAGCCGCTTAGTAAAATTCAGCCTGAAAAATCTAGGACTTGTATTTTATGTATTTTAAGTGTGAAGCACATTGTGACCATCTGTGAAAGGTACTATATAAATTCATTTTATTTACATACTTACTCCTCTTTTTTTGAAATAAGATATTTAAAAACAAATCCCAAACTGTGAGTAGGCGAGACCCTAGGCACGTTTGCTGCTGATGTAATTGGAAAATCCAAGATGGCGCCGCTATGTTTGGCTGGCCACTTGCTCGTCTGTTTTCTAGTATTTGTTTTCGCAATAGTCTCGCCGCTCACTGTTTACGACCGCTCCACGCTGCTGGAATTACGTCTTACAACTCATCGCCTTTTAAATTCACAGTCCTTTAAACCTCCACCACCACTGTTTTTATTAATCCCCCCTTTCCTGAGACGCCCTGTCTGTCTGCTACCAGGCAGTAAGCGTTGCAGAAAGCGCGGTCGGAGAGGTGGACTTAATGTCAGGCTGAGGATTTACCTGGATTCGTTGTCGCTGAGGGGTGGAAATCGGTCAGGAGTTGGCCGCGCTGGAGGATCGCGGGAATGCTACCGGTGGCTTCGACCGGTTGGCCCCTACACTGGCGTCCTTTCTCCGTTTTCCCGCCGGGTTGGAACATCTACCCGGGGTTGCGTTCAGGAAAACCTCTGTCTGATTCCCTGTCTGTCATCGCCACCTGACATCAACTTGACTACGCTCCACTTGGCACTTTGCAACACCAGATCACTCAATAACAAAACATTTGTCCTCAATGATATCATTTCCTCTCACAATCTGGATTTGTTTTTTCTCACCGAAACCTGGCTTCCCCCAGGTGACGTTAGTGCCTTCTCGGAGCTCCTCCCCTCTGGCTACCTCTACCTAAACTCCCCGCGGCAATCGGGTAGGGGCGGGGGGATAGCTACCGTTCACAGACAGTCCCTGAAGTGTCGCCAGCTGTCCACTGGAGAGTATTCCAGCTTTGAGCTGCAAGCTTTTGTACTCACACTACCCTGTCCTATTTTATGTGCAGTAATCTACAGGCCGCCCAAATTAAATAAGGTTTTCTTAACTGAGTTCTCAGAGTTCCTAACAGAATTTCTGTCAAAGTTTGATAACATTTTAATTTGTGGTGATTTTAACATTCATGTTTGCTGCCCTTCTGACAAACCTGCGAATGATTTTAAGGCACTTTTAGCTTCATTAGATCTGGTTCAGTCCATATCTGGTCCTACACATAGGTTAGGTCACACTCTTGACCTTATTATCTCACATGGGGTGATTGTGTCAGCTTGTGAGGTTGTGGACTTTCCCATCTCTGACCATTCCCTCATACTGTTTGACATTTGTGCTGTTTCACCAGAACCTACAATTACTGCCCCTCATCATCGTCGCATCATCACCTCATCTACTGTTGAAGATTTTGTTGCTTTATTCTCTGTTTCTGATCTTGCTTCCATTGAGTTAGCATCACCTCTCTGCCCGGACCTTTTCATTTCCTCCTTCAACACCATCTGCTCCCAGATTATGGACTCTGTTGCACCCGTTAAGGTGAAGTTGTCTAACGGTCCTCGTGACCCCTGGCTCAATGATACAACTAGGGCCCTTAAGCGACAATGTAGACAGTGTGAGCGAAAATGGAAGAAGGACAGCTTACGGGTGTCGTTGGAGATGTTTCGAGACAGTCTGGCCACATATCAGAGAGCACTGAAGGAAGCTAAAGGACAATACCTCTCCCTTCTCATCAACAGAAATAGCCATCGCCCTGGAATTTTATTTAACACTATTAATTCTATTATTAATCCGGTGTCTGTTGCCTTGAATAATGTCTCTGAAAATACATGCAATGCATTCAAGCAATACTTTGTGGACAAGGTTTTGGCTGTTAGGCAAACCATTACTCAACACTCCGCTGTTGCCATGCCATCTTGTGCGGCACAATGTGTGCTAGAGGACTTTGAGGCAGTTACTCTTGTGGACCTCAAAAAAGCTGTCCTCGAATTGAAGTCTACTACCTGCCCGCTAGACGCTGTTCCTGCAAGGATTCTGAAGGAGGCTGTTGACATCATTGGTCCCTGCCTTGTCTCCTTCATAAACAGCTGTCTTATTTCTGGTACTGTTCCTACAGCTCTCAAACATGCCATTATTAGACCGTTGCTTAAGAAACCCAATCTAGACCCCTCCATACTATCTAACTTCCGCCCTATCTCTCATCTATCATTTCTGTCAAAGCTGATGGAGAAGCTTGTTTACGCCCAGCTCCAGGCTCATCTGCAATTGAACAGCATTTGTGATACATTCCAGTCTGGTTTCAGGACCAGGCATAGCACTGAATCTGCGCTACTGAGGGTGCACAATGACATTCTTGAAACACTGGACAGTAAAAGTTCTGTGGTTCTGGTTTTACTGGACCTTACCGCTGCATTTGACACCGTGGATCATGAGATTCTCATCTCTCGTCTTCAACATGTTGCTGGTTTGCAGAAAGTGGTGCTAAAATGGTTCTCTTCATACCTCACTAATAGAACCTTCTCAGTAATGCTCAATGACTTTTCCTCCTCAGTTGCCCCTTTGTCATCTGGAGTGCCACAGGGTTCCATTCTCGGTCCTATTTTATTTTCACTCTACATGCTACCACTTGGTCAACTCATCTCCAGACACAATGTTCATTTTCATTTCTATGCCGATGACCTCCAGATCTACCTTCATGTGATTCTGAGTAATCGTTCGGCACTGGATCTTCTCCATAATTGTCTTCAGGACATCAAACAGTGGCTTTCTCAGAATTTCCTTCATTTAAACGAAGGAAAGACTGAGTACATCCTATTCAGCCCGGATTCATCCAACAGTGTTTTTAACTTTGGCGCCATGACACCTCAGTTTGCTCCGTCTGTGCGTAACCTGGGTGTTATTTTGGACCAAAACTTGAAGTTTGATAAACAGATTGGGGCAGTAGTGAAGGCAAGTTTTTACCAGTTAAGACTTCTTAGTAAGGTTAAATATTTTTTGTCCAGAGCCGACCTTGAAAAAGCAATTCACGCCTTCATCAGTTCGAGGATCGACTACTGTAATGCCCTCTACACTGGACTCAATACATCACTCATCAATCGCCTTCAACTGGTGCAAAACGCAGCCGCACGTCTTCTCTCCAATACATCTAGACGGTCACACATCACCCTGTCCTCCGCTCGCTTCACTGGCTCAGTGCAGTTTAGGGTGGAGTGTAAAGTCCTGCTGTTTGTGTTCAAGGCCATCCATGGTTTGGCCCCAGTATACCTCACTGACTTAATAAAAATATATCAGCCAACCAGAACACTTCGCTCTTCTGAGCACATTTCTCTAGTGACTCCTACATACAGGTATAAAAAGTTTAAAGGCCGGTCATTTAGCGTTCAAGGACCAAAGTTGTGGAATGCACTTCCTGTGCACCTCCGAAACATCACTGTGCTGAGTGTTTTTAAAGCACACCTGAAAACTTATTTTTTTTCTAACCAAGAATTTTAAGGCAGAGCGTCAGACTTGACCCTGATTCCATCTGTTTCTTTTGTTTTCTTAATGTTGTCTTTTGATGTTTCTTGGAAAGCGCCTTGTGCACCTTTTGGCTGTTGTAAGGCGCTATATAAATAATATTTGATTGATTGATTGATTGAAACATGGTTCTGGTCAGATTTATTCGGAGAAAGTGGGCAAATATTGTACAGTTGTTGAGACATAACAAAACCAGTCCATTTTTTTTATCTCTTTTCACAGAACCAAACCGTTGAATCCTCAGACTCCAGACCCAGTCTCCGCCTCAAGTCCTAGTCCTGTTCCTGGTTCCGGTCCTGGTCCCGGTCCTCTGCAGAAGTTGCCCTCCTTCATTTCTTTGTGCAGTTCTCCAGAGAAACCCGAGGCTCCACAGACACCAGGGGGCGCTCCACAACACAAAGGTCTGGCTCTACTTTTATTTAATTATTAAGACCCCAGTTCTACGCTTGAGCCTTGTTTTGATTGTTCACAACACACACTTGAAACAAAGGGGTAATTCAGTGCGTTCCTTGGCTCCGGGGTTTCTAACTTTTGCCACATATTGGCAGGTCGCAGTCTGTTTTTACAAAACTTTTAAAAATTTTATTCACCATAAAATAAATAAGAATATGAACTGATATAATGCAAAGGCACAGTCCTTTTGTTTTTATGTGCTGGTTGTGTCTTATGTCTGAGACAGGGATGGATACTGTTCAGAGCAAGTCTTTGAAGTTCTTCAAAAAGCCTTAAAAAGGTCTTGAAATGCAGATTCCTGCCCCTTTTTTTACCTGAAGTAGCTTCACCATTTAAAACTCTTTAAAAACTTTTTATGAATTTAAAAGAGAATGACATGCAGTATAAACTCTGTGTTTAGTAAAGGCTCTAAAAATAAAATAAAGAGACTTTCATTTCATCAGACTTCAGACATTAAAGATGAATTTCTGATTCCAAATGTTTATCTTTTGTTTCAGGGAGAATTCTGCAAATTAAGCCCCGTCTCTAGACCTGGATCTGGACCGAGACTTAGACCTGGATCTGGACCAATCCTTTTTTTTTCCAGTTTTCTGTTCATTTTTTATAAATAAAGTGCCTCTGAGCTTATCTTTGGGACTTTATTTTTATAATTGACATTTCTCAAAACTGTAAAGAATTTGATCAAATATTTTAAAAAAGTGTGTAAATGTTATTCTCCACATCATAACTAACTTTTTTTTAACAAATCCCTCCTCAAAGTTTGTTCAAAATAATCTAGGGATGTATGATAAAAAGTTATTTTCAACAGAAGTATTTTGGTTTTCATGTTGGGTAATGTTAAATTTCACTTCTATTTTTGCAATTTTTCCCAACCCTCAAATTGTTAGAACGTATACATATAATGTCCACTTTTTGACTCTAAATTTACTTTTACAAAACTTTCCAATGACAAAAAGAATCAGTGCATAAACAAGTTCAAGGTTAAAGAAACATAAAACTGTAATAATTGTACATGTAAAATCTTTATTTTTACCCAAATTAGTTTAATTTTGCAACTTCCTTGCAGCCAAGGTGCCAGTGAACACACTGCATTATGGGAAATTATCTTACACCTTCATTTTAAGTGTGGCCCGCCTAAATCTCCGTTTGGAGGGGTGTCTAGCCCTGACCCTTGATCCAAATAAGTATTGGGACACGCCTTTGTCTCATGAACGCGCAAAACAGGGGCTAAGGGGTAGAAGTGGGGCCAAGTCTTTGACAAGCTACTTTGAAAGTTTTGGAGACCCCTGCAATATGTATCGTCTGAAACATTTCTTCTGTTCTGTGTTTGTGATGACTGTTCTGAGGAGGTTTTTTTAGCGGGTAAAGCAGCTGCTGATGGAGCACATTCTTTAATTAAGATCAATATCTGCTGCTGAAAGAAAACTGCTCTGATGGAAACGAGATGTGTTCAGCTTCACCTGAAAGAGACATGAGGAAAAAGAGACAGGGTTCTGGTCCTGTGTGTGGTTTTGACTTTCAGAAGACTTTATCTGAGGGGTTTAATGTTGTCTCTGCTTAAATCACGTTAAGCCTGTTCAAGGCCAACTAAAACCCTACAACACAATGCTTTAAAGAGGAAAAAAAAATAATTAATTTAAAAAAACAAAACAGCTAATCTGATGCTCCTCATTTCTCCGAGTCTTACTGACGCCGGTCTCAACTCTGGTCTCAACTCCAGTCTGAGTCCTCTGAGCCCGGTCTTTTGTCCAAACCTGGTCTCAGTGGTTTTCTGCTGAGGTTTAAACCACATTGAGCTCAGATGGGACTAAATCCTCCTTTTCACTCGCTCTGGTCATGTCTGCGTCTCTCTTTAATGTTTTCGGACTAAGACCCTCCGAGTCTTAGACCACACTGATTCTGGTACAAAGAAAGTCCCGAGGCCGGTCTGCAGCTCAGATCTAGGTCTTACCTCCGCGAGGTGCTGACCGAGCACTTTCGTTTCGTTTGTGTTGCTTACGACGCGTTTTATTCGCTCGCTTCAGGTTTTTTCAGTCGAATGGCGTCGCTTCAGCAGTTTGTCCGAGTTAATCTGAGGCCGGACCAGACTTCAGTGAAAAGGACCGAGACTCAGCAACGAGCTGTAATCCATCCTCTGTTCTGCAGGGCGCTAACCCCAGCCCCACTCAGGACTTCAGGAGTTCTCTGTGAATATGGCCCACAGTCTGAGGCAAGTCACTGCGCTGTTTGTTGGACAAAAGTTTGTAACAGGTTCTACAAAGATAAAATAACATAAAGTCACACTTTTACAAACTTTTTTTTACACCCAATTAAGTCCTGATTTAATCCAGGTCTTGGCCTGGTTTAGTCCTGGTTTAAGTCTGGTTTTGACCTTGTTTAAGCCTGGTTTAGTCCTGGTTTTGACCTGGTTTAGTCCTGGTTTAGACCTGGTTTAGTCCTTGTTTAGACCTGGTTTATTTCTGGTTTAGTCCTGGTTTAGTCCTTGTTTAGACCTGGTTTAGTCCTTGTTTAGACCTGGTTTATTTCTGGTTTAGTCCTTGTTTAAAATGGTTTATTTCTGGTTTAGTCCTGCTTTGGTCCTGGTTTAGACCTGTTTTATACGTGATTTTCACCTGGTTTAGTCCAGGTTTTGAACTAGTTTAGTGCTGGTTTAGTCCTGGTTTAGACATGGTTTATTTCTGGTTTAGACCTGGTTTAGTTCTGGTTTTGAACTAGTTTAGTCCTGGTTTAGACATGGTTTAGTTCTGGTTTTGAACTAGTTTAGCTCTGGTTTTGAACTAGTTTAGTGCTGGTTTAGTCCTGGTTTAGACATGGTTTAGTTCTGGTTTTGAACTAGTTTAGTTCTGGTTTTGAACTAGTTTAGTGCTGGTTTAGTCCTGGTTTAGACATGGCTTATTTCTGGTTTAGACCTGGTTTAGTTCTGGTTTTGAACTAGTTTAGTCCTGGTTTAGACATGGTTTAGTTCTGGTTTTGAACTAGTTTAGTTCTGGTTTTGAACTAGTTTAGTGCTGGTTTAGTCCTGGTTTAGACATGGTTTATTTCTGGTTTAGACCTGGTTTAGTTCTGGTTTTGAACTAGTTTACTCCTGGTTTAGTCCTGGTTTAGACCTGGTTTAGACCTGGTTTAGTCCTGGCTTAGACAATTTAGGCCTTCACCTGTCCAGTGTGTTTTTACTGTAATCCTAAACTAATAAAAGCTCAAATCCAAAGATAAAACATGTGTTTGGTGATTTAGATAAAAATGTAAAAAGATGAAGACAAGACGATGCTCTGCTGTGTTTAAGGCTTGTTCCACAAATTCTTCATTTTCAGAGAAAACGATGAGCCATCATTTTTTTTAATGAACCCAGAGTTTTTGGACTGAAACAATCGCATTTCCATCCATCGCACAATTCTCTCTGCTTTTCATTAAAACAGGAAACACTGCTGGCGTTGTTGAACCAGACCCATCCTTTATCAGAAAACTGCAGTTCCAAATCCAGCTCAAGTCCAGATCTGGTCTTGGTCTGGGACGGTTCTCAGATGAGTATTGATCCAGGACTGACAGGTTATAGATGATTATTGGTAATTATTGCTGCCTCAGTGTTAAAACAGGCGGGCCTCTGTGGGTCTAATGGGACCAGGACCGGATCTGAGTCTGCACCGGATCAATCACCAATTCATCACCAATATCATTAACACACACAAGGGTCTTGTTCCTGAAGAATATTACTGGTGCATTATCCAGAAACCGAAAACTCAAAGGATGAAAAAATGCATTCTAACTTAAAAAAATATAAAATATTTAAATAATCATTAACAGTCTTTGTGAAAATGTTTAAAAAGATTATTTCAATAAAGAGAGAGAATAAAGTGAGTTTGTGAATTTCGTACAAAGTCACTGCAGCCTGAACGCACCATATTCTTATTTATCTTTTATGTGTGTAATTTAAGTTAATCTACATAATGGAAATAAAAAATTATTCTGCAGCAGATTAAATAAATGGGAGTGAAATGTAGTGATTGAAAAAATCAAAGAGACTATGGCAGGTAATAATAACCCGCTCTTTGACCTGTTTTAGCGCATCTTCCACCTGCTGTGACGTTACCAGGCTCCTCTCGAACATTTCCTTCAGTCCTCGGCTGTGTCCGGATGCACTTCTGGTCCCTAAGCCCTTTAATTCTAATTACTAGCGTTGAATTAGAGAATCTCTGGTGCACTCAATCAAAAACGGATTCAGACACTACGCCTGTTTTTCTGTCGCTGTTAGTCACGTGACTTTAGCGTACAAAAATAAAAACGCTGAATCCCGCTGATAATGGAGTATGAATATAAATAAACTTATGTTTTCTTTAATAACTCTTATCCTAATGACCAAAATGACTGGATTATTGCAGCTCTTTTACGCCTCAAGAGGAAAACTCTGTCCGTCTGTATGACTTAAGCTCAGCTAACGTTAGTGATTTTTACATCGTAATAACATTTATTAATAACAAATTAGTAGCCTACAGATTACGTTTTCACAAAAGTTAAAGTTGTGCCTCTGAGTCCTTTCTTTCAAACATGTTATGTTCAGTTTAAAGACATGTCACAGTGCACTACATTTCAGTCTCTAGACATTCGGACACCAACATACAATGGGATTAGTGTTAATTCAGACACAGCCTTTGTCTCTCTTCGCAGGCTTTCTGCTCCAATTGGCTGTTAGTGTGCTCTGTGGGCGTGACTTCTGCTGCATGTGGGCGGGGTCTCAGGGGGGACGCGCCTATAACAGAGTCCACGCGACTCACGCAGTCAGAGCGCGCACAGGCGCCGCATGCATTGAATACTGGTCTTCATTGGCTTACATGAGTTTTTAATGGAGCTGAACCTGAACCAGAACCGGACTTAGAGCCGGACTCAGTGGACGGACTATCGGCCTCAGAAAACACAAAGTACTCTGGAGAGAGTTAGACAAGGACCAGGGCCCTTTCGAACCAGGACTAGACCACATCTTAAAGAAGAGACTGGAAAAAAAAATCACGGGAGGCATTTGATATAAATGTGAAAAGTGGCCGGATTTTCTTCAAAACGCTGCGAGATTAAACAAAATAGAGTTTTGTCTAAGAATGAAATAAATGAAAAGAAAAAGCTTCAAAGAACTGAACTGCAGCTGAAGCAAAACGCAGAGAAAGAGAATCGGTGGAAAAGGCGTTACATGTGACGGGATCTTACGGAGCACAAGGCGAACAGAGTGAAACTAGAGATTAAAGAAACGGGACTGAACCGAGCGCAGTTTGACGCAGAAAAAAAACTTTCGCAAAATCTGCAACAACCAACGGAACTGCAGCCGGTTTCGACCAGGGCCAGGTCTTACTCGGACCCTGACCTCCGTAGTCCCGCAGTGGGTCTGGGCTAAAACCTGACAAAATCCGTCAAATCGGAGACAGTCACTTTCAATGTGTGCCTGACCTGTGCGCGTGAGAGGGACACAAGGACTACCCAGACCCCGGACCGGGACCAGAACAGGACCGAGCTCCGAGGAGGACCAGGACCCGCGGGGCTTCTGTGGCCGACGTCGAGGTCAGCGCCGCCTCAGCCCGGTTCAGAGTCCCTGCTGTTCCTCTGGATGTCCCTCACGGACCCCCCTCACGGACACCCCCGCGGCGGGACATAAATATAGACAGAAACCAGAGCCGAGTCCGGGCTCAGACCTACATCTGACTTATCAATATCAATATTTGTAAATAGGTCTTATTAATAACCGTATTTGTATCTGGTCCGGACTAGAACTGGTCTTAAATCCACTTTAAATGTATTTATTTATTGTATTTATTTGAACCATAAACAATATTTTTATTTAAATTTATATTTAATAAACTTAAAGACCACATCAGAGCAGGAGTCATCTGGACCTAGTCCCAGATCTGGATCAGACAAGTCCAGGATTTGGAACAAACCAGACCTGGTTTAGACTTCAGTCCAGACGCAGTTTTATTCTTTTATTTATTTTTCTCTGTCTTTGGCCAAATCTGGACTTGATCAGGTTGACTCAGTCTCAAGTTTTGGACTCACCTAGACCAGACCAGACCTCCACCCATACCCTCGGACCTCTGTCTAGACTCCAGAACAAAGTGTAGAACAATCTTTAGACCCCCTGTAGACCTGGACCCTCCTCAGACCTGCTGTAGACCTTGTAGTCCTCTATAGTCCCGTCAGACCACGTGGACCATGTCGGACCTGGTAAACCCGGACTTGCGCGGCCTCCCCTCCAGTCCCCTGGCCATGGACTACGTGAACGACTTTGACTTGATGAAGTTTGAGGTGAAAAAGGAGCCGCCCGAGGCCCCTCACTGTCACCGTGTGGTGGGGTCCGGTTGTGTCCCCGGTTCTGGTCCCGGGCCCTGCTCCGGTCCTGGGGGGTCTCTGTCCAGCACCCCCCTCAGTACACCCTGCTCCTCCGTACCATCCTCCCCCAGCTTCTGCCCTGCCCCCAGCCCCCCCCACGGGCCGGGGGCCGGGGCCAATGTGACGTCGGGGGCTGGTAAGGGCCACGAGGAGCTGTACTGGGTAAATACTTTCCACTCACTCTGTCCACTCAGGGTTAGGGTCAGGGTGAGACCGCGGTCCGTTAACCCCTGTCCTCTGTCCCATCTCAGGTGGGAGGGTACCAGCCCCACTCTGGACCCGAGGCCCTGAACCTGACCCCAGAGGACGCCGTTGAGGCCCTCATCGGGTCCCACACCCACCACCTGAACTACGAGGCCTTCAGAGCCCCGCCCTACACGACTGAAGACCACCACCATCACCACCACCACCCACACGGCCTGGGACACCACCACCACCTAAACCAGGCCCTGAACCAGGTAAGAACTGGACTAAACCAGGACTGAACCAGGTCAGCGCAAGGTTTAAACCAGAATATAACCAGACTACAGGGACAGCCACAGTTGATAGCAGTATTGGTTCTTGTTTTAGGTCCTACCTGCTCTTTAACGGGTCTTTCCTGGTCTTTAACAGGTCCACGGGCGGCTGGAGGACCGGTTCTCAGACGAGCAGCTGGTCTCGATGACGGTGCGGGAGTTGAACCGACAGCTGCGGGGCTTTTCGAAGGAGGATGTGATCCGACTGAAGCAGAAGCGTCGGACTCTGAAGAACCGCGGCTATGCTCAGTCCTGTCGCTTCAAACGAGTCCAACAGCGCCACCTGCTGGAGTCAGAAAAGACCTCACTTCAAAACCAGGTGACACAGCTGCAGCAGGACCTGGTCCGGATCAGCAAGGAGCGGGACCTGTACAAGGACAAGTACGAGAGACTGGCCCAGGACCTGTTCAAGGACCGGCACCAAGACCGACTGGGACCAGACCGGCTCCAGGACCGACTTCAGGACCGGCTGGGACAGGACCTGTTCAAAGACAAGATCCAGGCCCGTAACTTCGGTCTACGCTCCGGAGAAGACCGCTAAGACCAGAACCTAAAGCCTGAGCCACATCTGTAAGTCCTGTAGAGATCTGGCTAAACCCCAGTGCAGACCTCCACAGGACCAGGACTAACCAGGACTAAACAAAGATTAGACCACTGTGGACTCTAAAGAAGAATTAGGACCTGTTCAAACAGTAACTTCAGGCCCAGGACTTTGATCTATGCTTGGGAGAAGACGGTTGAGGCACTCTGAAGGATGTTTTTGGCTTAAGAACCAAGTTCAGATCTCTACAGTACCCACAATCTGGACTAAACCACTCTCAAACCTCTCTGGACCACGAGGACTTGACTCTAAAACAAGGACAAACTGTAAGACATATCAAAAACAATCAGTGGAGTCAATTGAAGTCTGGGCTCGTCCAATACAAAGACTTTTTATGCCTGAAGATATTCACAAATGTCTATGGGACCCTGAAATCTGGATTGAACCAAGACTAAACCAGACTCTGACCTCTGAGGACATAGAGGAAGGAAAACAGGACATCCACAAAGCTCTATAGGAGCTCAAAGTCTGGACTAAACCAGGTTCAGACACTGTGGACTCAGAGAACTAGACTTGGAGCGAGACCGGTCAGAGACTAGACCGGACAGAGACCAGACCAAGTCAGAGACCGGACAGAGACTAGACCAAGGCGGAGACCAGACAGAGACCGGACAGAAACCGGACAGAGAATAGACCAAGTCAGAGACCGGACAGAGACTAGACCAAGGCAGAGACCGGACAGAGACCGGACAGAAACCAGACAGAGAATAGACCAAGACAGAGACCGGACAGAGACTAGACCAAGGCAGAGACCGGACAGAGACCGGACAGAAACCGGACAGAGAATAGACCAAGACAGAGACCGGACAGAGACTAGACCAAGGCAGAGACCGGACAGAGACCGGACAGAAACCGGACAGAGAATAGACCAAGACAGAGACCGGACAGAGACTAGACCAAGGCAGAGACCGGACAGAGACCGGACAGAAACCGGACAGAGAATAGACCAAGACAGAAACCGGACAGAGACTAGACCAAGGCAGAGACCGGACAGAGACCGGACAGAAACCGGACAGAGAATAGACCAAGACAGAGACCGGACAGAGACTAGACCAAGGCAGAGACCGGACAGAGACCGGACAGAAACCGGACAGAGACTAGACCAAGGCAGAGACCGGACAGAGACCGGACAGAAACCGGACAGAGAATAGACCAAGACAGAGACCGGACAGAGACTAGACCAAGGCAGAGACCGGACAGAGACCGGACAGAAACCGGACAGAGACTAGACCAAGGCAGAGACCGGACAGAGACCGGACAGAAACCGGACAGAGACTAGACCAAGGCAGAGACCGGACAGAGACCGGACAGAAACCGGACAGAGACTAGACCAAGGCAGAGACCGGACAGAGACCGGACAGAGACTAGACTGAGACAGGACAGGGACCAGACAGAAACTGGACTCTGCTGGACTGTGGACTGAGACAGACTTTGTACGTTTCTTGACATTGTTTTCAAACGTCATTCTCTCAAAATTCTCTTTGATCCTAAAACCTGACACTTGCTCAAAAGCACTTCGCCAGTGATCCTCGGAATATAACCCTTTAACCTGTCTCTGTGGATCAGACTGAACCTGGTCTAGACTGGACCTTGTCTGTACTGAACTGTCTTAAGTGTTTTTTTGTGAAAATGTGAAGGTTCTTTGATCATTTTTGTTTTACATTGTTTTATTTTAAACGGCTTTGAGTCTGACGTAAATATTTCAATATTTAAATTATTTTATTTTTAAAACGAACCTTTTTACTTTTGTAAAACTTGCTCTTTATTTATTTATCTCCAAATTAACATAAATATAATTTAGCCATTTTTTATCTTTTTTTGTCAAAAGTTGCTGAAAATGTTGAAAAAGTTTTGGAAATAAACGAGGTCAGTCTTTAATCAATGTAACAACACTTATTTCTGTAGTTAATCTTTTATTTGAAACTGGAAAATTTATTTATAATGTCAATATTTCTGCCCATTCAGATTTTTTTATATCTATATATATTTTCAAATGGAAGGTGAAGATTGCAAAATAGGTTAAGCAAAGTCTGGGAACAGAGATTTGTCAACAACCAAAATAATCAAATTAATTATAAAATTAAATGTTTAAACATAAACTGTTTTAAACAAAGACGGATGTTGAGAGACTCAGACTCAAAGCTGTTTAAAACTATAATTCTGTGAATTTGTTTGTTTTTAGATATTTATCAATTTATTTTGTTAAATTATTTTATTATTATCTGTTTTTATTTACTATTTATCTATTTTAATTGAATATTTATCTATGTTTGTGACTTTTTTCATGATTTTCAGAAAAAACAATCTTTATTTATTTATTTTATTATTTATTTATTTATTTATTTTGTGTGAATTATTTTCAAATATGAAGTGATTGTTTTGAACAATTTGCTGCTTTTATTGTGAATTGTTTTAGACCATACCTATTTTTTGTCTGAACCTGGTCTTGGACTTGGTCTAGAGCTTAAAATGAGACTCAGAAAAACTGTTTCTATCAAAAAAACTTTAAAAACAAACTCATCAACAATCATTTTAACTCTTTCAGAAAAGAGCTCTTTTAAACATTTCTCAAAGTTTTGAGTAAAAACCCAAATATCACCTGCCGTTTTCAGCCATGTGGACTCTTATTTTGAAAAAAAATAAATAAAAAAGACTAAATCCTGTCAGAAATAAATCCTGTCAATAACAGTTTTTAAACGGCGTCTGCCAACTTTTATTTTTTTTTACAGAAACAAATTAAAGTCTAGATTTCATTCTTAAGGTACCGTCTATAAACCGTTTAAACCAGGTCTAGCCCAGGTCTAAACAGGTCTAAACCAGGACTAAACCAGGACTAAACCAGGTCTAGCCCAGGTCTGAACCAGAACTAAAGCAGGACTAAACCAGAACTAAACCAGGTCTGAACCAGGTCTAAAGCAGGACTAAACCAGGACTAAACCAGGTCTAGCCCAGGTCTGAACCAGGTCTAAACCAGGACTAACCCAGGACTAAACCAGGTTTAAACCAGGACTAAACCAGGACTAAACCAGGTCTAAACCAGGACTAAACCAGGTCTAAACCAGGACTAAACTAGGACTAAACCAGGACTAAACTAGGACTAAACTGTTGTGAGTGAATCAGTCTCAGACTAAAGTCCAAACATTGTTGAAGAGGAACTGTTTTTTTTTTTTTAAAGTTTGTAAATGTCCCACTCGAGGGATGACCCTAAATGCATCTTTCACTTTAAACGAAACGCAATAAAAACTCTTTTAAAGGCTCTTTAACTGCTGTTTTCCCACAGAATAAACTGTCCTTGAACACAAGTCTGAAACAAAGACGCAACTGGTTTTAACGAAGACCAGACCAGGATTTATCAGGTTTTTCCTTCTGATTCTGTCCAGAGAGTCAGTCCTTAAATGCAAAGTGTGACGTTCAGACCAGTGGAAACTGTGGGACTTCATTGTTTTTACAGAAGATCGAGGCCCTGAAGACATCACATGAAATGGTAAAAACTGTCTTTTCTTTGGCATGTTTCTATGAAGTCCCACTAAAACCAGACCTATACCAATTTGAACCAGTCCTGAGCTGGACTTTGGTGTATTGTCCTTTTCTGAGTTTTACATTTTATTGAAAACTAGAGCAGCGTCGCCTGTAGCTCGTCTCTGTTTTACTCTGGTCCTAAACGCAACAGGAGGAAAGAAGGAATGTGTTAAAACCGGTTTGAAGTTTAGTGTAAACAAATAAAAAAAATTAATCCAGTTTAAACTTAATGATTTATGAACATGTTGATTTTATTTTGAAATGAGTGGGCCCAGATCTAAACTAAAACTGGTCTTGTTCTGGACCTGATTGAACCTGCCAGTGTTGAACAGATACATTTTGCTGTAGGCATTTTATTTTCAAAATAAAACACGTTTTTCAGAATCTGATCTGATCTTGTGTTTGACATGAGCTTTTATTCTGGACCTCACTCAACTTTATTAATAATAATAATAATAATAATAATAATAATAATAATAATAATAATAATAATAATGATAATAATTGGTCTTGTGAAACAGCTAAAAACCTTCTTTCCTTTCCTCGTCTCCTTCCCTCGTCCCCTTCAGTGAGTCACGTGTGTATGGCGTAAATAAGTAATTTCTATTTGTCAAAATCAAACCTCGACAGAAGCTGAAAACTGTGAGTCCTTCGTGTTTTAATAAAGTCTCATCTTTCTCCAAATGTTTCCTCGGTTTTTTTATTTTTTATAAAAGACAGAGCCAAAAACTATTTTTTCTCTTTTACAAAATTATTTTGGCCTTAAAACAAACGTCATTTAAACGTGACTTTTAAAAACGAGAAAAAGTGGGTAAAGACAAGAATTTTTTTGTATTTTAAGTTTCCCAAATTAGACAAAAATGTACAAAAACAGATGAAAACTTATTTACATTTTCTCTGATAAATGTGTTTTTATTAAAAATAAAATAGTCCACATTTAATTAAAATATGTAAGAACAAGGGTAATTAAAACCAAAAAAATTCATTAAAAATAAGCACAAAAGAAACGAAGGAATTAATTTTAACAGAAACTGGTCCAAACTCTGGTTAGATTAGGCCTTGCTTTAAAATAAATTATAATTATTAATTCTCCTGTTGCTGCAGTTTATTCTGCTTTATTGAGTTTGTTCAAAATATATGCACGAATTATTACAGAAAAGGTTTAATTAAATTTAACCAAAACTAACTTAAAAAGAGACAAATGTCATAAAAGGAAAAACAAGAGAAATAATATGAGCTAGTTTAGGATTAAAAACAAATAAACTTGTAAAAAACAGCTTTTACGAATTAAATAGTGACAAAACGTGTTTAAATGAATTTAACGTAAACCTGGCTCTATATAAAAAAGAAGGGAATTATTTAGAATTTTATGGAAAATGTTTAATCTCTTAAAGTAAACGACTAAATAAATGTTTGAAAGAAATAAGCTACGAAGAAAACTGTTATTAAATTCAGATTCAAATAAATGTCGTCTCTTTAGAAGAAAGGCCCAGTGTCGTAAATCATGAGCTTTCGTTTCTGGCTTTTCTCTGACTGAATAAAGCGGCTCCAAAATCAGCGTCACTGTCCTCCCCCGCTGCCCGGGTTTGAGTGCACCTGAGGCGGCCACAGTGCGCAGGTCGAGCCGCTGTTTCCGCCCGACTCTGGTTCTCTGTTCACTACATAAAAATATGTTAATTAAGCAATAGATTTAGATTTTACGAGGAAATAAAGATTCAAACGGGTTTAGTTCAGGTCAGTAAATCCATAAACCGATCCAGAAATTAATCAGTGCAAACATTAATTATGAGAATTGTAAAAATAAAAATGATAAACCCAGAGAACAGCTGTAAACAGCCTCGAGCCGCTGATTCCTCCGGTTCTTTTCAGCGGGGTTTGCCACAGCTGCTGCCCGCCTAACCCTAACCCTCTGTCCGTGTCTACAGACCTGCCTAATCTCCCCCAGGTCTAGACTCATTCTGGGGTTTAAAAGTAAATTTAAGTTTCCATTTATAGATTTAAAAGATAATAAATCGTGTTGAATGACTGCCACGCGCTTTGTTGAATAAGTGTCCATTGAGCTCTATCTAAAAATGGACTAATGCAGCTCATTATGGCACTTAATACGATAATAAAATGGATATAATGCAGTAAAAGAAGATTTATATGGGATTAATTAAAAAGGTTGGCTTAAACGCAGCCTATGTAATTAAATAAAAGCTATATTTAATGTGTAAATCTATAATTGCGCCGAGGGCTGTTGTGGTAACCACGGGACGTACAAGGACCTCACGGACGCGCACACACCTCGAACACGCGCGTAAACTACTTGTGGACGCGTACAAATTGATTTAACAGTGTGAAGCTCTGGTTCAGACAGCGGCTCTTTCCGTGTTCCCTCTCCAGACAATCATACGCCTTCCACGGGCTGACTCTCTCCCAGTCCCCTCTCTGACTCTGGATCTTCTCGGTCCGTGTGTGCGTGTTTGCGGGTGCGTGTGCATATATTCTCACTTCATAGCCCCTCTGTGCCCACGCTCCTCCCCTTGCACGCGCCTCTCGGTCTTTAACAGAGCAGAAAGCCCCGGTAAAGCCTCGGAGCAGAGGCGGCCCAGGGTGAAGCAGGAGCGGCGCTGATAAAGAGCTCACCGCGGGGCTCAGCGCTAAGTCCCGGACACACATCCTGGATTTAAGAGCTGGGTCTAAACGGGTCTGGGATCAGGATTTGGTGCTCCTCCAGGACTTTGAGGCCAGGACTGAAGCTGAGGCTGCAGTTTACGGAATCAGACTAAAACCAGTGAAGAGTCCAAAGCAAAGACTTAATCAGAAATAAAATGTATAAAGTGTATTTGAGATGTAATGCTATGAGAGCTTTTTTGAATATAGGCCTCTGGATGAACAAGAACCTTCTCAGAAAAAGCAGAGTCAAGTGCAATTATCTTCATTGTAGTAAAGAGATGAACAGGTGTGGACTGGTTTAAGTGAGTTTAGTTGGACTTAATGTTAATTCTGCCACACCAGACCTGAACATAAACCATTTTCAAAACTAATGAGACCCAAAGGATAAATTTGTACATATTAGTCCTCTGCCATATTTACAAAAATATTTATTAATGTGCAATGTCCCTGAAATAAAGTAAATAAAATCTGAGTGGTTAGCACTTCAATCCTCCGGCAGGGCAGGGCTTTACTGTGGAGTCTCATCTCCTCTGTGTGTCTGCCTAGGTGTCCTCTGGGTACTCCGGTTTACCCCACCACTAAAACCATGTACAGTAGTCCCCCATGAGGACAGGACTCCCCTGCAAAAGAGATTTGTAATCTCAGTGAAACCTGGATAACTAGTGTAAAGCAGGTGAAATATGAATGACAGAAACACCAGGCTACGAAAAGGGTTCTTTTAATTCTTGACCACTTTCCAAAATGTGAAGAGAAGAGCTGCCTTAATAAAATGGGGTTTTAAGAATCATAAAATGCTAATTTGTATGCACACAATATGTACAATCCCAACAGTAACCGTGTCTTCTCAGTAACAATAGTCGAGTTTTACCTTGGTCTTCCAGCTTAGGCTACACAGTTCATAGCTTCACTAGTAACATACCACAAACACATTCAAAATACAGATAATCATCGTCTGACTTCACAAGATGAATGAACTAATTAGCTCCTGTGACAGAGGCGGTTGACTCAGCAACACAACACACCCAACACGAGTCACGGCGCCTGTAACTGTCTGAAAACCTCTAAAGCTATACATTGTTGGAAAATTATTGATTCTATTTATGATGTCCTTAACCTTAAGATCTGTACATTAAGCTGACCAACCAGAACACACAGTTTTAACAAAGATTGTCACATCTTAATCTTAATTAGGATTAAGGACATTATAAATAGAAAGGATAATTCTCATATGTTTTCTCATATATTCTATATGTCAGCCTTGCGACTAACTGGCCACTGTCCAGGGTGTACCGCCTCAGGCCCAAAGCTGCTGGGATAGGCTCCAGTCACCCGCGATCTCTAACAGGACAAAGCGGTAGAAAATGAATGAAAAAAAGGATAATTCTCATATCTGTGGAAGTTCTCAGTCATCCAGATTGTCCTGAAGAAAAGGTTGAAGAAAAAGCATCTGGTTTGCCTCTAATTTGATAAATTTTATTTATCAAAATAAAGAGTTTCAAATATTCCATCAGTCATAACACATATCAATCCCATCTTTTACATGTTTGAGACATATCAGGAAAATTAAAAGTTAATTTATAACATAGTTACCCAAAGATTAGACATTACACACTCCCGGGAAGTCAACTGCAAGAACCAGTGGCAGTGAAACAAACGAGAACCTCCCTCTCGCAAGCTGAAGAGTAAACGCAAGTGTGGTGGGACCGCTTGTGGTCTGGAGTGAATAAATGTTTTTTTCCCACTAGGTTAAAAAAGACCAGGACTTTCTTTCTCTCTGGAACGGGACTTTCTCTCTCACTGGACCGGGACTTTATTTCTCTCTGGACGGGACTCTTTCTCGCTGGACCAGGACTTTCTTTGGACCGGGACTCTCTATCTCTGGACCAGGACTTTCTCTGGACCAGGACTTTATTTCTCTCTGGACCGGGACTCTCTCTCTCACTGGACCAGGACTTTCTTTGGACTGGGACTCTTTCTCGCTGGACCGGGACTTCCTCTGGACCAGGACTGTCTCTGGACCGGGACTAGTCCCGGCAGACTAATCCATGCTACTTCAACTCTATAAGTAAATGCTTAAAGCTCTGTGAGTGTTGGCCACAGACAGAGAACACCTCAAACAAACAAAATGTGTAGATTTCACAAAACATCAAATAGTTTTAAAATAAAGTGAAGGAGGTTTGTCTGTCCCTTAAAATTAAAACAAACCGCAGTGAAACTAAACTAAAGTCTGTTCTAAATCAGACCAAACCTGACCCAGATCTGAAGAAATCCTGATAAAGTCTGCTCTAATAAAAAACGCTGAGAACAGCTCAGTTTAAAACAATGGAAAAACCACAGAGACGTCAAAGAGAAACAGCTCTGTTAAACTTAACATCGTCCTCAAACTGTCACTGACTAAATTTCACTGAGACTCTAACGAGCTGCTCCGCCACACGATGGAGCTCAGACAGAAGAGCTGACGGAGCAGAACCAGCTCAGATTATTCTCTCACAGATTCATCAGAGAGTGGGAACACAGCATTATTTCACACTCACCACCAGCAGCTCTTTCAAAGACCTGCTCCTGGTTCAAACGACTGTCAGCAATGTCTTTTTTAAAACAGACCCCAACATATTTTCAACCAATCAGAATCAGCCCCAAAATGTGTGTTCTGTCAGTGAGGGGGTAGGACACAGACTTGTTCTGTCAGTGAGGGGGTAGGACAGAAACTTGTTCTGTCAGTGAGGGGTAGGACACAGACTTGTTCTGTCAGTGAGGGGTAGGACAGAAACTTGTTCTGTCAGTGAGGGGGTAGGACACAGACTTGTTCTGTCAGTGAGGGGGTAGGACACAGACTTCTTCTGTCAGTGAGGGGGTAGGACACAGACTTCTTCTGTCAGTGAGGGGTAGGACACAGACTTGTTCTGTCAGTGAGGGGTAGGACACAGACTTGTGCTGTCAGTGAGGGGTAGGACAGAAACTTGTTCTGTCAGTGAGGGGTAGGACACAGACTTGTTCTGTCATTGAGGGGTAGGACAGAAACTTGTTCTGTCAGTGAGGGGGTAGGACACAGACTTCTTCTGTCAGTGAGGGGGTAGGACAGAAACTTGTTCTGTCAGTGAGGGGGTAGGACACAGACTTTTTCTGTCATTGAGGGGGTAGGACAAAAACCTGGGCTGTCATTGAGGGGGTAGTACACAGACTTGTTCTGTCAGTGAGGGGGTAGGACACAGTCGGTAGGACATGTATAGAACATAAAAACCTTATTAAAAAGTATATTAAAGTATTTTCTCGTCAGGTGAAGGACCACTGTGGTCACTGAGTAAAACATATAGTGACTTTGCTTTGACCCTGTCCTCATAAAACATTCCCATGATGCATCTGTGCTGCTGAATAAGTCATGTGTCACTCACCTGCTTCTGCTCAAATATTCATGAACTTATGACTTATTCACATTAAACAGAAAAATAACAGGGGGGTCTCACGACAAACCACTTTAATACAGGACCCCACTCTGCTGTGAACCAGAAAGCCCCCCCCTCGAACCCTCTTTAAAGAAGAACATGTCTGGGGATTGTACTTTATTCACATTCAATAAAAACAACAGAAACAGGTTTAATAGTAAAAGACCACTTCACTGTGAATAAATGAGGAGTGTTTTAATATAAATAATGACTTTTTCACATCCAACAGAACAACAGAGGACTCACAGATTCACAGACTTTTAAATCAGAACAAATCTCTTTAATAGTGGAATACAACAAAATATCCTTAACCCTATCCTCCTCAGAGTTGTCCCTGAACAAAACTCAGAGGGACCCTTTGGCCATGTGTTCAAGTCTCAGGGTTAAATGGAAAGTCTGTTCTGTTTTGTTAATTTAAGAAAAGGGTTTGAACAGACAAATGTTGACCTGAGTTGTGTCCACATCTTAATCTAATGTTCAAAGAAGAATTACAGAGGCTGAAGTGTCTCTTTAACTCTCAATAACTATTCTCCTGCAGCAGCTGTCTTTGTCCTGGTCTCTGTTTTTTATCTGTAGCAGCTATAAACCTCTGCAGAGGGAGATCTTTAGTTAAACCCATGTTCTGAGGCCAAAGTGTCCTCACTGAAGTGTCCTCACTGCACTGGCATAGCCAGGAATCACAATGTAGATGGGCCCAGAGAAAATCGAGTGGGCCTAGCCTAAAATGCATCAATTATAAATAATAATAAATTTTCCACCTACTGTAGTAGGCACTCTAAGGGCTTTACATACATTCAACTATTTACCAGTGTTACAGAACTTCACTGGAGGTTAACAGGTTAAGTGTCTTGCCCAAAGACACAACGACAGTATGCGGGGAGAGCGGGATGTTGTGATGTTTTGGGATGTTTTGAGCGGGGATCAAACCGCCCACCCGCCGCTCTACCCACTGATCTACTGCCGACTAACACAACTACACCTGCTTGAATACACCACCGTTTAATCAGAGCACATAAGCTGTGTAAATATAACGATAAGAACATCATTAGCATGCACCACACACACACACGCATCTGACAGACGCAACTCAACACTATCCTCAGATCAGCACGACAGTAGTGGCTACAGTAGTGGACACTGTGTAAAAACTATAACGCTTGTCATAGTTTGGCTCAGCGGACACAATGTGGATCCATTAACATATCCAACTCAGATAAATGTGTTAACAGATCCATCCGTAAGTCCTTCTCCGGCTACTATAGTAAATTATGATTTGTTCATTTTCCTAATTGCACATTTAACTCTATTAATTATCCTAATATGGCTGTATGTACCTGTACACTGGCATGGAGGAGGAGTAGACGTTTGATCGAGCGCTGCTGGTGATGGAGAAATTGCTGAATAAAAGTTAACAACAGAGCTGAGCTCCTATCTACTCGAGATAGATGGCTCCTGATCATTTGAATGATCTTTCTCTTGCATTCGTGGTCTTTTTGACACGAACTTTAGTAAGTTGCCCTGTTTCATTTTTGTTTAAAATGCCACGGTGTCCCAGCTGTGTATTGTGCTCTTTGCGGTGAAGGGGGCTGTTCGCGATCTGACTTTGATGTGGTTCGGAGACATTTCGTCATCATTATGGCAAAAAAGAATAAACAATACAATTTATTTTTATAGGTCAATTAAAATCAGCCATTAACTTAGTTAACTTTCCTCAAGTGAGGGGTCCGGAAAAGTTAAATTAAAGGATATGTGTTTGATTATAATTCTTTAAAGTAAAGTCTCATTTATTCCACACCTACAGCCTCTTAAACAAATTAGAGATGAATGTAGGTAATCCACTGTTTACTTTTATATTCTGTATTTTATCCTTTGTTTACATGAGGAGGATGTTTGAGTGTTTAGCTTTCACAAACACATCTCACAGACAAAAGGAAAAAAATACAAAATCAAAAGAGGCTAAAGCTAAAGCTCAGAACCTGGTGGTTTATTGACAACAGCCTGGAATCCTGCAGATAATGCCTAATACTCCTTCATACATTTGTGAAAACATTTTAAATACAAAATCATCAAATTAAGCCAAAGCATATTTTTTAAACAAATATGACAAAGATGCCTGTCATAATTGATCTTTTTCTATTGTCATTCCTCTGAAAACAACAGGAACAAGGAAAATGCACTGAGCATTTCTTTAGCATTAGCTGTTGACAACAATTAACTGTTATTGTTTAATTTGCAGGTTCATCTTTAAACAAAATTTAGAATAGAAAGATTTATTTCCAGTGTTTTCCCCGTGTGGGGTAACATTCTAATAAAAATGCTTATGATTATTTCTGTAGCAGCATTTAGGATTCAGACAGAAACTGACACAACTTAAGGAAGACCTAACCTTTGTCACTCATCTCCAAACCTTTTACACCTTTTCTATTTTTAATCATCCAAATGAACGCGTGTCGGGTCCAAATGAACGCGTGTCGGGTCCAAATGAACGCGTGTCGGGTCCAAATGAACGCGTGTCGGGTCCAAATGAACGCGTGTCGGGTCCAAATAAACACGAATAGCATGAGCTAATTACTCACGTTGTTTGTAAATGAGGTCAAATATGCGACAAACGAGTCAATATTTAACCTACGACAGAATAAAGAAGTTGACAGAAGAAAACTCACCACATTAGACGTCCTCAGTTCCCTCTGAGTCTTTTTAATCCTGACATGAAAACTGTCCAGTCCTGGTTCAGTTCTGGATTCATTCTGATTATCAAAGCAGCCGGGGCTGGACGATAAAGAGTTGTTCTTCAGCTCTGACAATGACACGGAGCTTAGTTGATGAATAAACTAAAATAAACGATCCCTCTCCGTCCATAACGTCCGTGAATCTTCATTATTTTTTGCCAAGGCTCAACTTGATTTTAGTTGTTTCTAAAGCATTATCAGGCTACGCTAAACATGTTGAAATTTCCCGCTGCTCTGTCCGTAACCATAGTAACCTGAGGACCCGTGCGTGTAGATGTAGCTGTCCTAGAAGTGCCTGTTCAAAAATATATTTGACACAACGTGCTTGTAATTATGAATAATGTCTTGCGGTCCAGCTCACAGCCTCTCGAGGTCCGGATGCGGACCGCGGTCCGCCTTTTGAGTGCTCCCGCATTAGACTATTTTCAGAAGAAACTGACTGGGCCAAGGCCCACCCAGGTCCACCCATCAAGACCCACCCGTGGCTACGCCGCTGCCTCACTGAAGTGTCCTCACTGAAGTGTCCTCCCCGAAGTGTCCTCCCCGAAGTGTCCTCACTGAAATGTCCTCACCGAAGTGTCCTTATTGAAGTGTCCTTACTGAAGTGTCTTCACCGAAGAGTACTTACCGAAGTGTCCTCACTGAAGTGTCCTCACCGAAGTGTCCGCACCGAAGTGTCTTCACCGAAGTGTCCTCACCAAAGTGTCTTCACCAAAGTGTCTTCACTGAAGTGTCCTCACTGAAATGTCCTCACCGAAGTGTCCTCACTGAAGTGTCCTTACTGAAGTGTCTTCATCGAAGAGTCCTTACCGAAGTGTCCTCACCGAAGTGTCTTCAACAAAGTGTCCTCACCTAGACTGAAGTGTCCTGACTGAGGCTGAACTGTCCTCACTGAAGTGTCCTTACCAAGGCAGAAGTGTCCTTACCAAGACTGAAGTGCCCTGACTGAGGCTGAAGTGTCCTCACCTAAACTGAAGTGTCCTCACTAAAGTGTCCCTACCGAGGCTGAAGTGTCCTCACCTAGACTGAAGTGTCCTCACATAGACTGAAGTGTCCTCACTGAGACTGAAGTGTCCTCACCTAGACTGAAGTGTCCTCACCTAGACTGAAGTGTCCTCACTAAAGTGTCCCTACCAAGGCTGAAGTGTCCTCACCGAGGCTGAAGTGTCCTCACCTAGACTGAAGTGTCCTCACTGAGACTGAAGTGTCCTCACCGAGGCTGAAGTGTCCTCACCTAGACTGAAGTGTCCTCACATAGACTGAAGTGTCCTCACTGAGACTGAAGTGTCCTCACCTAGACTGAAGTGTCCTCACCTAGACTGAAGTGTCCTCACTAAAGTGTCCCTACCAAGGCTGAAGTGTCCTCACCGAGGCTGAAGTGTCCTCACCTAGACTGAAGTGTCCTCACTGAGACTGAAGTGTCCTCACCGAGTCTGAAGTGTCCTCACCTAGAAGTGTCCTGACTGAGGCTGAAGTGTCCTCACTAAGGCAGGTCTCATACGGAGCCACAGACTGATGTTCTCTCAGAGTTAGTTTCACTTTTTTTGGTTAAATCTGTGTCTTTGGGGAAATAGATTCCTGTTTTCTTGGGTTTTAGCGTCAGACCTGATCGGAGCCTCTTTAATGAATTTATTGGGACTTTAAATTTGTGTAGAAGCAGGTTTATCTGTGTTCTGTCTCTGGGTGGTCCACAGATCCATGTTCTCTCGGGTTTTAGTGTCAGTCCTGATCTGACCCGGTGGGAGTTTGGTGAAAAAGCAGCACATTTTTAAACCAGTGACACTTCATAATTATCTAATTTAAATATTCAAACATTCAGATTAATATTTATTATTCCTGTTTACTGTCAGTTTTCACAGGGATCTGTAACATGTCAGGTTTTATTCATGTCGTGTTAATGTCTCTGCAGCGCGTTATTGAATTAATTCTAACAGAGTCCCTCAGAGACATCAGAGAGAGCAGGAGATGAGGAGACAAAGAGGGAAGGAGACGAGGAAGAAGTGAAGGGAGCGATGGGAAAGGGTTGGAACACAACAGCAGCAAAGTCAGAATAGTGAGAGGTTGTGAATGATGATGTCAGAGTGAGAAGGGTTTTTAGAAATTGATTGTCTGAATGTTTTACAGTGATGCAAATTATAAAATTTGATTTTATACATATTTTTATATAGAAAAAATATATATATAATTAATTTTAATTATGTGCATTGTCCTTGATAAAATAAATAAATGTATGAATTGAATTAAGAGCTACAGTCCTGGAGCTGAGGGATGATGAAGGAGAGATGTACAATGTTTTAAAAAGAGTTCTGTGGTTAATCCCTGGTTATTTCCTCGTTAACAGCCGTTTGTTTTAATGAACACTTTCCCCTGAGCCTCGTTCTCAGTCAAACTCCTGAGACTCACCGTTGACTGGGGAAATTACACTGATATATTTTTACTCTGACGCATCTGTTCCTGAACCTGTCTCTGTCCCTGAACCTGTCTCTGTCCCTGAACCTGTCTCTGTCCCTGAACCTGTCTCTGAACCTGAACCTGTCTTTGTCTCTGAACCTGTCTCTGAGCCTGTCTCTGTCCCTGAACCTGTCTCTGTCCCTGAACCTGTCTCTGAGCCTGTCTCTGTCCCTGAACCTGTCTCTGTCCCTGAACCTGTCTCTGAGCCTGTCTCTGTCCCTGAACCTGTCTCTGTCCCTGAACCTGTCTCTGAGCCTGTCTCTGTCCCTGAACCTGTCTCTGTCCCTGAACCTGTCTCTGAACCTGAACCTGTCTCTGAACCTGAACCTGTCTTTGTCTCTGAACCTGTCTCTGAGCCTGTCTCTGTCCCTGAACCTGTCTCTGTCCCTGAACCTGTCTCTGAGCCTGTCTCTGTCCCTGAACCTGTCTTTGTCTCTGAACCTGTCTCTGAGCCTGTCTCTGTCCCTGAACCTGTCTCTGTCCCTGAACCTGTCTCTGAGCCTGTCTCTGTCTTTGAACCTGTCTCTGTCCCTGAACCTGTTTCTGTCTTTGAACCTGTCTCTGAACCTGTCTCTGTCCCTGAACCTGTCTCTGAGCCTGTCTCTGTCCCTGAACCTGTCTCTGTCCCTGAACCTGTCTCTGAGCCTGTCTCTGTCCCTGAACCTGTCTCTGTCCCTGAACCTGTCTCTGAACCTGAACCTGTCTCTGAACCTGAACCTGTCTTTGTCTCTGAACCTGTCTCTGAGCCTGTCTCTGTCCCTGAACCTGTCTCTGTCCCTGAACCTGTCTCTGAGCCTGTCTCTGTCCCTGAACCTGTCTTTGTCTCTGAACCTGTCTCTGAGCCTGTCTCTGTCCCTGAACCTGTCTCTGTCCCTGAACCTGTCTCTGAGCCTGTCTCTGTCTTTGAACCTGTCTCTGTCCCTGAACCTGTTTCTGTCTTTGAACCTGTCTCTGAACCTGTCTCTGTCCCTGAACCTGTCTCTGAACCTGTCTCTGTCTCTGAACCTGTCTCTTTCCCTGAACCTGTCTCTGTCCCTGAACCTTTCTCTGAAACTGTCTCTGTCCCTGAACCTGTCTCTGTCCCTGAACCTGTCTCTGTCCCTGAACCTGTCTCTGTCCCTGAACCTGTCTCTGAACCTGAACCTGTCTTTGTCTCTGAACCTGTCTCTGAGCCTGTCTCTGTCCCTGAACCTGTCTCTGTCCCTGAACCTGTCTCTGAGCCTGTCTCTGTCCCTGAACGTGTCTCTGTCCCTGAACCTGTCTCTGAGCCTGTCTCTGTCCCTGAACCTGTCTCTGTCCCTGAACCTGTCTCTGAGCCTGTCTCTGTCCCTGAACCTGTCTCTGTCCCTGAACCTGTCTCTGAACCTGAACCTGTCTCTGTCCCTGAACCTGTCTCTGAACCTGAACCTGTCTTTGTCTCTGAGCCTGTCTCTGTCCCTGAACCTGTCTCTGTCCCTGAACCTGTCTCTGAGCCTGTCTCTGTCCCTGAACCTGTCTTTGTCTCTGAACCTGTCTCTGAGCCTGTCTCTGTCCCTGAACCTGTCTCTGTCCCTGAACCTGTCTCTGAGCCTGTCTCTGTCTTTGAACCTGTCTCTGAACCTGTCTCTGTCTCTGAACCTGTCTCTTTCCCTGAACCTGTCTCTGTCCCTGAACCTTTCTCTGAAACTGTCTCTGTCCCTGAACCTGTCTCTGTCTTTGAACCTGTCTCTGAACCTGTCTCTGTCCCTGAACCTGTCCCTGAACCTGTCCCTGAACCCATCTCTGTCCCTGAACCTGTCTCTGTCCCTGAACCTGTCCCTGAACCTGTCTCTGAACCTGTCCCTGAACCTGGCTCTGTCCCTGAACCTGTCTCTGAACCTGAACCTGTCTCTGTCCCTGAACCTGTCTCTGAACCTGAACCTGTCTTTGTCTCTGAACCCGTCTCTGAGCCTGTCTCTGTCCCTGAACCTGTCTCTGTCCCTGAACCTGTCTCTGAGCCTGTCTCTGTCCCTGAACCTGTCTCTGTCCCTGAACCTGTCTCTGAACCTGAACCTGTCTTTGTCTCTGACCCTGTCTCTGAGCCTGTCTCTGTCCCTGAACCTGTTTCTGTCCCTGAATCTGTCCCTGAACCTGTCTCTGTCCCTGAACCTGTCTCTGAACCTGTCTCTGTCCCTGAACCTGTTTCTGTTCCTGAACCTGTTCCTGAACCCGTCTCTGTTCCTGAACCTGTCTCTGTCCCTGAACCTGTTTCTGTCCCTGAACCTGTCCCTAAACCCGTCTCTGTTCCTGAACCTGTCTCTGAACCTGTCCCTGAACCTGAACCTGTCTGTGAACCTAAACCTGTCTCTGAACCCGTCCCTGTCCCTGAACCTGTCTCTGAACATGTCTCTGTCTCTGAACCTGTCTCTGGCCCTGAACCTGTCTCTGTCTTTGAACCTGTCTCTGAACCTGTCTCTGAACCTGTTTCTGTCCCTGAACCTTTCTCTGAACCTGTCTCTGTCCCTGAACCTTTCTCTGAACCTGAACCTGGACCTGTCTCTGTCCCTGAACCTGTCTCTGAACCTGTCTCTGTCCCTGAACCCATCTCTGTCCCTGAACCTGTCTCTGTCCCTGAACCTGTCTCTGAACCTGTCTCTGAACCTGAACCTGAACCTGTCTCTGTCCCTGAACCTGTCTCTGAACCTGTCTCTGTCCCTGAACCCATCTCTGTCCCTGAACCTGTCTCTGTCCCTGAACCTGTCTCTGAACCTGTCCCTGTCCCTGAACCCCTCTCTGTCCCTGAACCTGTCTCTGATCTGAACCTGTCTCTGTCCCTGAACCTGTCTCTGTCTCTTAACCTGTCTCTGAACCTGAACATGTCTCTGTCCCTGAACCAGTCTCTGAACCTGACCATGTCTCTGTCCCATAACCTGTCTCTGAACCTTTCTCTGTCTCTGAACCTGTCTCTGTCCCTGAACCTGTCTCTGAACCTGTCTCTGTCTCTGAACCTGTCTCTGTCCCTGAGCCTGTCTCTGTCCCTGAACCTGTCTCTGTCTCTGAACCTGTCTCTGTCCCTGAGCCTGTCTCTGTCCCTGAGCCTGTCTCTGTCCCTGAACCTGTCTCTGTCTCTGAACCTGTCTCTGTCCCTGAACCTGTCTCTGTCTTTGAACCTGTCTCTGAACCTGTTTCTGTCCCTGAACCTGTCTCTGAACCTGTCTCTGTCCCTGAACCTGTCTCTGAACCTGTCTCTGTCTCTGAAACTGTCTCTGAACCTGTTTCTGTCCCTGAACCTGTCTTTGAACCTGTCTCTGTCCCTGAACCTGTCTCTGTCTCTGAACCTGTCTCTGAACCTGTCTCTGTCCCTGAACCTGTCTCTGAACCTGTCTCTGAACCTGTCTCTGAACCTGTCTCTGAACCTGTCCCTGTCCCTGAACCTGTCTCTGTCCCTGAACCTGTCTCTGAACCTGTCTCTGTCTCTGAACCTGTCTCTTTCCCTGAACCTGTCTCTGTCCCTGAACCTTTCTCTGAAACTGTCTCTGTCCCTGAACCTGTCTCTGTCTTTGAACCTGTCTCTGAACCTGTCTCTCTCCCTGAACCTGTCTCTGAACCTGTCTCTGTCTGTGAACCTTTCTCTGTCTCTGAACCTGTCTCTGTCCCTGAACCTGTCTCTGAACCTGTCTCTGTCTTTGAACCTGTCTCTGTCCCTGAACCTGTCCCTGAACCTGTCCCTGAACCCATCTCTGTCCCTGAACCTGTCTCTGTCCCTGAACCTGTCCCTGAACCTGTCTCTGAACCTGTCCCTGAACTTGTCTCTGTCCCTGAACCTGTCTCTGAACCTGTCTCTGTCCCTGAACCTGTCTCTGAACCTGTCTCTGAACCTGTGGGCGGCAGTAGCTCAGTGAGTAGAGTGGTCGTCCTTCAACCGGAAGGTAGGCGGTTCAATTCTCACTCTCCCCACAGTTCATATTGTCATTGTGTCCTTGGGCAAGACACTTAACCCACCTTGCCTCCAGTGGCTGTAACACTGGTGATTAGAAGCTCAATTAAAGTCGCTTTGGATAAAATGAATAAATGTAAATATAGTATTTGTAAAAATAAATACTATATTTATAGTATTTATAAGGGTGCATGTGGCAGAGTGGTTAGCACTCCTGCCTTTCAGCTAGAAGGTCGTGAGTTCAAAACCCGGCCAAGTCAAATATTCTCGGCCGTCTCCGGTCTTTCTGTGAGGAGTCTGCATGTTCTCCACGTGTTACCGTGGGTTCTCTCCGGGTACTCCAGCTTCCTCCCACCGTCCAAAGACATGTATGTACAGGTTAATTGGCAACTCTAAAGTGTCCCTAGTGAATGAATGTGAGAGTGAATGATTGTTTGTCACTGTCTGTCTCTACATGTCAGCCCTGCGACTATCTGACCACTGTCCAGGGTGTACCCCGCCTCAGGTCCAAAGCTGCTGGGATAGGCTCCAGTCACCCGCGACCCCTAACGGGACAAAGCGGTAGAAAATGAATGAATGAATAGTATTTATATTCAGATCAGTGAATAGTCTATAAATACTATTGACTGCTCTGTGTTTAATGATAAAAACCCGTCTCTGCCTCCTCCCTCCTCATCCCTTCTCGTCCCCTCCTCATCTCCTCCTCGTTTCCTAATGAGCCCGGAGCTGATGCAGACTGTGTTTAATGAATGAAACGCTGACTCTGCTGCGAACGTCACTCTCTTCATTTACTCCACTCTTTAATAAACCACACACAAACGCTCTCTGGAGGAAGGAGGGAAGGAAGGAGAGAGGAGGAAAGTAAAGATCTGCAAAGTCCTGGTCCTGATGTGTTTTCTAACGACAGAGACACAAAATATGCATACATAAACTATGCGTTTTTATTATAAAGCATGTGGAAGTGACGCAGAACAATAGAAATGATGGAGCTGGGGTGATTATTTTTATGACACAGAAATTTTCAAAAACAGCTGAAGTCTGAGGTTAAACAGAGATGACCTGCTCCACAGATTACTCCAGAGGAAATTACACTCAGAGTTGAATCTGGAGCCAACCAGTGATGCAGGGCCGTGCACAGAACTAAAGAGGGGCAGGGGCTCAAATTTCTAAAGAGGCACCTACATAAAACAAGAGCTGTTTAACAATAAAGTGAATGGTTTGCTGTGGTCATTTTGTGGTCACACATTAAGATTCCTGTCCATTCCTTCTCTATTTCTTAAATGGGTGGTGATTATTGGATAAAAAATATTACAAAATGGGATTTAAAATGAGCTAATAGATTTAACAACAAAAGAAAAGGTTAAAGCAAATAGCCTGGCACAGCCTGATATGAGCTGTCTTTATTCTACAGGAACTACAGGAACGGCAAAGCTCCTTAAGCCAGTCAGTTCCTTAAATATGTTCCGTACCAAACAATCCCATTTGAATGCTGCTGGAGTGTTGCCTTGTGTCACGCTTCTGCAACCCAAGTCCCTTGTTCAAAACAATCAAGATGGCGTGCGTGACTGCTGAGAGTTTGTTTGCCTCTGCTTTTCAATCAGTTTTAAATAATCAAACAACATTATGTGTTTAAAACCTCAACAGCCGACCGCAGTAAGAAAGTTCCTTTTTAAAGATGTTTTTACAAGCCATGTTCATTTGTTTATTTCTTTGTAGATTGTCACCTAGCTAATGTCCGTGGCAATTCCGATTGGTTGGCTCCGAGTAGCTTTGCCCCTCCTTGAGGAAAACGAGCTGGCATTGAGCCGGCTAGCCAAGCTATAAAGCAAAAGCATCTGGACCCCATTTTCAAAGAGAAGGCGTTTCGTCTCTAGTTCCAAGAGACTTTATCAATTATGAGATCAACTGGTAAAAGAGCTGAGCTTTATAGAACTCTAGAGGGAGGGACTTGACCTGAAACTAACTCTGATTGGACCAGGCTGTTCTGGTCTCATAGTCGTCAGCTCTGAAAGGGCAGTGTGACTCCTGATCCGAGAATTGTTAAGGCTCATGTGAGTGTTGTTGCTGTAACTGTGTTGATTTAGGTTTTCAAAACACTGTTGATCTCAGAATTTATAAAGTTAGTTTGAGTCCAGATGCTTATGCGTTATCCTTTTCTTCTAGATGACCTGGATGGATGACTGAAAGCCTTCACAGACATTTAACAGCAGAACTACTTTAGTTTGTAATTTGATCATAAAATGTAAAAAGAAGTAAAGAAAAAACATGAATAGGAATATTCTTTCCTTAATGCATTCTCCCCCAAACTACACACGAGCCCAGGGCTGAAATTTATTTGTATTTGTATTTTGGTCCATTTAATTTCTTAAACTAGTCCTCCTTCAATCCTTCACTGGAGATTTTTTTATTTTATTCTAGCTGAAATAAGAATAGCTAATATTATTGAAATAAGTATGTTTTGGCACATGTGATGGTAAAAGACTAACAATCTATTCATTCATTTGAAACACCAACAACTGTTTGTCATCAGCAATTTCAGTTTGAGATGAACCTAATGTAGCCATAGCTGTAAGTTTGTACCTGTTCTATACAACGTGCAGTTTACACCGAAGGGCTGTGTCTTTACACTGGTACAACATAAATCCATGCTTTTCTACAGCTCATAGTTCATCTATGATAAACTCTGACATGTAAAACTTTACAAAAAAATAAAGTTATAATTATAGACTCTAAAACTGCAGGCCACTTTGTTTTTATATGTTATTTTACATTTATTAATTTAGCAGACGCTTTTATCCAAAGCAACTTGCATTAAGCTTCCATTCGCCAGTGTCACAACGGGAACACCACCGGAAGCAAGGTGGGTTAAGTGTCTTGCCCAAGGAAACAACGACAGTATGAACTGTGGGGAGAGCGGGAATTGAAACACCAACCTTCAGAGCCACTGCACTCCATTTTAATGCATTTGGTTGCAGTAAGCCAATAGGGCCCCCCAAATTTTGCCCCCAACCCTCCACATTGATCCACCTCTGTATGAAGTCTAAAGGTGCATTCCACTTGTGATTTACTAGGTTTACCGTGTGTGTTTTTCTGGTAACGTTCAGCTTTAAGGCACCTCATGAAAGGATTTGTTATAATACATTTTGTTCCTGGCATCATTAACAGTGACCTTAGTGACCTTTACAGCCAGCTGCAGCTCACAGCCATCAGCCATCCACTGGGACTAAAAGTGTAGGTAATGGGACATTTACAGTTAAAGTTTGCTTGAGTCAACTCGCTGTTATGCTTTGCTGTGCTCGCAACAACAGGACTGTACGACTGAACGTCTTTGTGTAAAGTTTACACTAGAGCTGTGGCGTCGGCTGGCACTTTATCACGTCTCACTGAGAACACAGAGAAGAGCAAAGAAAGTTCTGCAGCGCATGGACAGCTGGATAAGGATCTCCGCCAGAAGAAATAACTCTGTAGTCTGGTTTATTATAGCTTATGTTAACAATTCCTTACATCTGTTGGCATTGCCTCTGCCTCCATTTTGTTCTAACGAGGGAGTGCATGAACTTGAGCTGTTTGCAAAAACTATAAGTGTCTTATAGTTATCTGTGTGTACCCTTTAATAGCACCGTGAGTGAGGGAAGGAGGCTGTTTCTGGAGTTTATTTACCCCTTGGATGGAACAGGTTATTACAATATGTTCAACCATCACTGCAGTTCAAAGCAGTAGACCCTTGGCGCCACCTTGTACACACCTGTTCTGAAAAGACAAAATGCAAAAGATCATGTCTGAGTCCACAGAAAACTGCTTTCATTTTATCTTTATTTCTTTCCCCTCCTCTTCTTTCCTCCTTACCTCCTTCCTTGGTCCTGATGCTGATGTAATGATGTTTGGTGGAAAACGCTGATTTAGTTTAGTTTTTGCTGAAACTAAATAGAATTGTCTTTAAACAGATTTATCAGCAAAATACACACCTTCAGGGGGGGTTGAAGGAGGCAAGGGGAGGAGACAAGGGGGTTCAGGAGGAGACATGGGAGAGAAACAAAGGTAGTTCAGGAGGAGGTAAGGGGAGTTACATTTGACCACCCTAGTTTCTGGCCTTCATAATTTAATTATCTTCTCCAATATGTTTTATAGGGTCGGCAAATGGAACAGTGTCACTAACAACTGCCCTGAGCCTCAACGACTCCCACATCAGCAGTCACACTGTCCTTTCAGAGCTAACAACTAGGAGACCAGAACAGCCTGGTCCAATCAGGTTTAGTTTCAGGTTAAGCCCCTCCCACTAGAGATAAAGACCGGATCTCCTGAATTTGAGACTAAACATCTTCACCTTGAAAACTGAGTCCAGATGCTTTTGCTTTAACCCTTTTCTTCAAAGATATATTAATAGGTAAGAGAAACTTTATTGTCACACACGGGAAATTTGTCTTGGTCTTTCCACTCGTGATACAGCCTCCACAGTCAAATAAATTCAAAATATTCAACCCCCATTGTTAATAAAAGGCCATTGTTAAGGTAGATCATTTGTGAATAAAAACGTTGGGTACAGTACTTAATTTTATAATGTTACATGGTCCATCCTCATACACTTAGGGTGTAACAGGCTACTATTTATAAACTTAACTGACAATGGAACAAGAGAGTTTTTGAACCGGTTCAGTCAGAAGCGGGGAAGAAAGAACCTCCTGGCAGAGGGCAACAGTCCATATTCAGTGTGCAGTGTGTGAGTAGGATTATTAATGATTCTATTGGCCAGTTTCACAGTGGTCAGTTCAAATATAGTCTGTAGGGATGTGTGTTCTTTCAGTCCGATGATGTGTTCTTCCTTTTTGGACGTTGCTTTAAAGCAGACCCTTCAGTTTTATCTTTATCACAGATTAAAGCAGGACAGCTGTCTTTGTGAGTCTCTGGTGAGAAATGCTGGAGTTTCAGTTTGTACAGTGTTAGGTCGACTGAACTATTGCTAACATTAGCAGAAACAATAACGCTAACTGTAGCATTAAAGCTAACGCTGACGCAGGGCTAACTCTGCTGACTCTGTCACATGACCCTGACTCTGTCCAGTTTACAGAAACAAAAGAATGAAGCCATAAAGAGTGTAATCTGCAGGATTTAAACATATACAAAACAGTCTTGACTTTTAGTCACTATAAATTTATAATAAGACCCAAAATGCCAAATAAAAATTTGTCTATATATCCAACATGGGATCATGAGCAATAAAGTAAATAGGGACCACGCCCTATCACACACACAAAGGTGGCCATCTTGAATTGAACATTTGACAACCCTAGTTTCTAGCCCTCAAAATTTAACTATCGCCCCCAACATGTTTTATGAGTGGCTTCAAACCTTTTAGATACATTTTCAGGTGTGGCTGTGACAAGCCCACCATTTTAGATTTTAATTGCTGTAATTATCACAGACATTGTTTGAATGATGCAAATAATTAGTTTATTGATATAAATGTTTTGGTGCTTAGACCTGGGCAGGGAGAGACGTTGTGCAATGGAAGAAGCAGAACAAGAAGAGTGATAGATTTATGGTAGATCTTCCCTGGAGCCTAGACACTGGTGGTGTGAGGAAGCAGAGTGACTGTGACTGGAGGGAAGTGTCTTCCAGGTTCCACTCACATGGAAGGACAAGGATCATACTATTATGGGATAGAAGGAAGCTACACGCTCCTAAGACAGCAAGTGTGAATCAGTCCAGGTACACAGAGCGTCAGAGATAAGTGGATTTTAAAGTTCAAAGTTAAGAAATGAGCAAAAAAGAAGCAACATCTGGCTGCAGCTTAATAATATTGGTGAAAACAAAGCTGAGGGCAGACTTTACTGTGGTTGTGTTCAATTGTTCCATTAAAAGTTTCGGGAAAATGTTAGAAAATAAATAACTGTATATTTCTTCTAACAAAAGGTGTTTTTTTAATGAAAACTCTAAATAAAAAATTGTTTGCCAACACAAAAAAACATTCACAGTTGCTAAATTGGAGTAAAATAAAAGGTTCCAAGTTTAAGAACCGTTTGGGAGCTGTGCCGAAAGAGCCAGATCTTTGAGAAGAGAAATTTCCCATCACTACTGTCACCAAAAAGATAAGTAAGGTCCTCAGGCTGTAGCACGGGTCCTGTTAACCTTCATCAGGAATCTGTTAGTCTGGACCTGGACACATTTAAACATTTAAAAGATTTTAAAATGATTCTTAAACCGCATTCAATAAATATAGGCATTTATACAAAATAAAGATGCATACATTAATGTATGTAGCATATTTTCATACAATTTACATAAACATTTTTAACATACCTACATACTTACACACTCTTTGTTTACTGTGAATATAATGTTGATATTTTCTTTACACTACTTTTACTATAGTTTTTTCTGAAGACCAGAGTGGCTGCGGTAAAACACTGCACGGTTTTTGTGCATCCCATCCAGGGCAGGGCCTTTCTGTGTGGAGTTTGCATGTTCTCCCTGTGTCTGCGTAGGTTTCCTCCGGGTTCTCCAGTTTCCCCCACCACCAAAAACATGTACAACAGTCCACCCAAACACACATGGGGCCAGGACTCCCCTGCAAAAAGATTTGTGATCTCAGTGGGACTATCCTGTTTAAAGGTTAAATAAATTTTGAATACACACTAGCCACCATCACACTTCCAGTGCGGACATAATCTGGGCACACAATCCGCTTGTTGTTGTTCCCACAGGCAGATTAAAGGTATTACAGAGGTTGTTTTTAATGTTAAAATTGTTCCTACATAATCTAAAACTGCCTTAACAGACATATAACCACCTGTTAAATACACTGTGTGCACATTTATTAGGCCAGTTGTATTTATGAGGATTAATTTTGTTATTGTACAACTACAGTGCAGTAAATTTGAGTCTTTTCTTCTCGACACGTTTCTTGCGACCCTGTTGACTATTTGCTACAAAACGTTTAATGGTTCTGTGATCACGCCCCAATCTCTTAGATATTTCAAGAGTGCTGCATCCCTGTGAAAGACTTTTTAAAATTTTTGACTTTTCAGTCAGTTCAATTTCTTTTTTGGCCCATTTTTCCTGACGATATAGTGTGTTGACCTCCTTAGGCCACACCCTCCCTTGTTACACAAACACGCAATATGCATTAAATCCAATTAGGATTCAAGTTTATACAGCTGGGAGTTCTCCTCAACAGCTCACAGTGGAGACTACTCTGAAGAACACACTATAAATGTTCTTCCTGGAGGATCAGTTAAAGGTGTGAAAGGTGGGAGGGGTTTGTTCATAAAACCAGGGCACAGTGCAGATCTCAGTAGTTGTGTGAAAATGGCTATTGTGTAGCTAGCCTATTACGTTCCAAAATAAACAGCTGCTCACTTTACTCTAAACGTCTCAGTGAGTGGGTTTGAATGAATACATGTTAAAAAAAAATAGGCCTATATTGTGTTTGTCATGAATAATGTGCCTATATTTATCTGACTCAGGCAGTAATTTTTACAATGACTTGACTTGACTCCAATTAGCTTTTTTTAGGTCATTTACTCAAGGTGACTTAGTGACTTATTACCTGAAATTAGCCGACAATGATGAAAGGACAGCTCAATATTGACTGATATTTATCAACATTTAAGTAATTTGCACAGAAACTTTAAACTAATTTATTACTTACCAAACAATGTGAAGTCCAAACTGAGTCAACAGCAGAGAATCCAACAGCTGTGGCTGTCGAACAGTGAGTGGTGACAATGAAGGGGGCAGAGCCTTGAATTAACTCCAAAAGAGTTGCAGCCAAGTTCAAAGTATAGGGTTAAATGGGTTAGAGTGATTTAGCTCTCAAAGAATAAATTCAGAAACTTTTCACTTCAACTTTTTATTATAACTCAAACATTTTGACTCCAAACTCTTTAGGAGAAGAAAATTTACTCTATTAGTTAAATTACTCTCTTTTTGCCCAACACAAAGAATTTAAATTGAAATTTGCTGTGTATAAAGCAAATAAACTCAATAAGCCCCATGACACACCAACGATCTTTTGTTGTAAATGGATAATATTTGGTACATACAATCCTCATGTTTTCTTGAGCACAAAACTCCATTGGACCTATAAACTAAGTACATCATGTTGCCATGGCAACACACCATAATATGAACATTCTGGTCTTATACAAGACCTGCTCGAAGCTGGCATCATCCAGGAGTCAGTCACATTTTTCTTCCCAAATTGTGGTGGTCCGGAAGCGGAATGGCAATGTATGGTTGTGCATCAATTATTGTAAAGTAAAAATGCAAAATGATGTTTACAAATGGTCCAAATGATTTACAGTCCTGGATCTAAAGTCTGGGTATTACCAGATTCAAATAGATGAAGCCACCACTGAGGAAGATCCATCTAAGTCCAGCTGCAAGACCGAGGTGGAAGAACTTGGAATCTCTTATCTGAACCAATGGACTAAACTGTGGAAAGAAAAATGGAATTACCTGAGGAAGAGATACTCACCAATGTGCCTGAAGAAACTTTACCTGATGCTGAACCCCATGCAAAGGGGAAGTGCATGAACTAGAAGTGCATGTAGAATAATGTAAGTCACTTTGGATAAAAGCGTCAGCTAAATGAATAAATGTAAATGTAAATGTAACTAAAGGGGGAGAGTGTAACCCAGGTATTATTTTCCCTTCCCACAGCTCCACATTATGTTCACGTTATCACAAGAATTCGCCCATGCCCTGCCAAGCCTTAAGGAGTTGCTCTGAGCACTAACTGGCTCCAAATGGTTTACTGTTCTGGATCTGAGGTCTGGGTATTACCAGAGTGAAGTGGATGAAGCAACAAGGCTAAAACTGTATTTTTCACGCCGCTGGGTTCTTGGGGATGGAATCAGTTGCTGCAAGGCATTACAAAGGCTCCAAGTACATTCCAGAGACTGGAGTGTATGGGGAAACCTAATGGAAATCTTTGTGTTTCTAGACAATATCATTATTTTTGCCGACACTTTAGAGGTATTTGAGAAGGGGTTATTCCAAGTAATCACCTACCTGTTTGGCCTGAGTTTGGCTTGAAGTCCTGCTGGGAAGTTACTGGACCCGATGCAGTCTTTCGGGGAGAGATAGATCAAGCTGCTTTTGACACAGTAATTTCCAATCTAACATCTGCTCGTGTCCTTAGGTCCCCAATCAAAAGTTGCCCATCATTCTGCACACAGATGCCAGCATAATCAAAGTCTGTGTAGTCAGACACAAGTCTGGAGGTCCTCCCCCAGAAAATCAAAACAAATGTAATTCCCTGTATTCTGGGCATTTTAGAGGATGTTATAATATTTGAGCTGAACATTTAAGTGGCCCCAAATTTAGAGGCTGAAGGCTTTAAAACAGAAGGAATCAAGGTCAAAAAATGTTTATAAAACCAACCCGTCAACCCTTCACCCTTCTTTTTATGATTATAGTATGCCCCCCACCCCCACCCCCCCACCAAAAATTGAGGACATTTTTACCTGAAAACCCATCACATTGATTTGCCTCTGTTTTGAGACAAACCCCTCAACAAGCTGCAGCTTGTCCTCTTTACACGCGTATGAAATATTTCTGGACTATAAGCCGCAGGTGCCTACCGGTACATTGAAACAAATGAACTTTACACAGGCTTTAACGAAACACGGCTTGTAACAAAAATAAACTGGCTTTAAAAAAAAAAATTTGCAGTAAACAGTAGCCTACCAAGAAAGTCATTGGTCACTATCTTCCTCCTCCTGTGCACTGACACCACTGAAGTCATCTCCTTCGGTGTCGGAGTTGAATAGCCTCAGAATTGCTTCATCCGATTTTGGATCGTTTTCATTGTCGCTCTCGTCACTTTCCGGAGGCACATGCCCCGCTGAGCCCTCTTCAAGCTTCATTCCGCCAAAAAACTGAGCACGTCACAAAAGGTGTTTAAAAAAAATAAATAAATTTGAAAGCGGGAAAAATCTATATATTAGCCGCGTCGTTGTTTAAGCCGCGAGTTTCAAAGCGTGGGAAATAAGTTGCGGATTATAGTCCGGAAATTACGGTAGTTGGGGGCTCTGAGGTCAGGCCTTAGATCTACATTTTAAAAGTAATAAAGATCTGTGCACTAATAAAAAGGATGTTTGGTCCTGTAAATAATACTTGGATATATTACTATTTTTGACAAATGCTTATGTTTGTACTTGAGATTTTAAGGTAATATCTAATCTGTTACATAGTATTTGTAAGTTAATATGTGTATCCACTTTTATATCCAAAAAAATGAATACAGTATTCCCCACATACTGTTGTTGTGTCCTTGGGCAAGACACTTAACCCACCTTGCCTCCAGTGGTGTCAACTGTAACACTGGTAAAGCGCTTTGAGTGCCTACTAGGTGGAAAAGCACTATATAAATACCAAAAAAAAAAAAAAAAAAAAAAAGGACAACTTACAAATATCAAGTGAAACCTTCTGTGTTCGACTGTTGACATCAGAGGGTTTGGCACACGTTAATTCTCAGTTTAAAACACATCTTTCAGACAGAGCAGAGCATGGCTGAATCCACTGGATATTATTTCTGATGTTACTCAAAGCATTTTCTATGATGTGGATCAGAAATTCAAGATTCAGGTTGTTAGTTTACAGACAGTTCGCTCCATGTGGCAGGCTTCTCTGCTTGTGTTTAATTCTTTTTAGATCATTCCTGGGTCTGTTTTGTATTAAATAGTTCTTAATATTGTACATGGTTCATCTTTAGTCCTAGAGCCACACAGACGACCTGCTGCATATTCAGTCTACGTTAAAAACATTCAAACTGATGTACTGTTTCAGAGCTGAGAACATTAATGAGAGTTGTCTCAACATGTCATCTTAATATTTTTTCTGCTAAATTATAATTACCTTTGTTCTTCTTCTAGGGTTCAACAATTCAATGGCAGTGTACACTAAGAAGTATTCAGCCATCTATCCAAGGGCAGAGAGGTAATCGTAATCCCAGTGGGCCGGTGCAATGGCATCACAGTCCAAACATCCAGAATTTGATATAGACCAAGGTTATAGGTCACTTCACTGTACTGCGTTTGTTGCTTCCATATTTCTATGTTTCTATTTTTTCAAAATAAACATCTCTGTGTTAATTGGTCCATATTGTGTGATTTTTATGCTCTACAATTTTTCAGCATCTGTTTATTATTAGTCCCTCAGTTTCTCTGCCGCTCTGTGTCTGTGGCTGCCTCCTCTCCCCCTCCCTCTCCTGCAGGGCCTTATGGGAGAACCAGGACAGGTAGGCCTATAGTGATATAGGTTAAAACTGAAGCCCACATTAAAAGGTCTGTGCTACATGAGGGATCAACTCAAAGGTAAAAGCTCTCACTGCGTGTGTTGTCTGTGCTACACAGTCTCTTTTTTTTTGGACGAGTGAAGAGTAGCTTCTGTCAGAAATAGAGCTCATAAACAGAGCATATTTGTAAATATATACCACATTTTGAACAATGGTCTCCAGATTAAAGTGAACATAGTATTTTTCTTCCAGAGCTGGACCTGGTTCATCTGGTAACTAGCGTACTATTTCTACCATAGCAGCACTTATACATGCTATTCACCTGTCAGTCCACACTCAGGGTAAAAGTATTCACCTGTCAGTCCACACTCAGGGTAAAAGTATTCACCTGTCAGTCCACACTCAGGGTAAAAGTATTCACCTGTCAGTCCACACTCAGGGTAAAAGTATTCACCTGTCAGTTCACACTAAAGGTAAAAGTATTCACCTGTCAGTCCACACTCAGGGTAAAAGTATTCACCTGTCAGTTCACACTAAAGGTAAAAGTATTCACCTGTCAGTTCACACTCAGGGTAAAAGTATTCACCTGTCAGTCCACACTCAGGGTAAAAGTATTCACCTGTCAGTCCACACTCAGGGTAAAAGTATTCACCTGTCAGTCCACACTCAGGGTAAAAGTATTCACCTGTCAGTTCACACTAAAGGTAAAAGTATTCACCTGTCAGTTCACACTAAAGGTAAAAGTATTCACCTGTCAGTCGCAGCTGATGGCAGAGTTAATAATTCATGTTAATGGAGTTTATGGACAAACATTATTTGAACAGGTTCTAGTGAATTATACTGGGTTTTGTGAGTTTTAGACCATATTTAGACCATTTTGAACAGGTTTAGAGCAGGTCTTGTCAGGTTTAGACCAGGTTTTGTCATGTTTTGTCAGGTTTAGACCAGGTTTGTCATGTTTTGTCAGGTTTAGGCCATGTTTAAACCAGATTTTGTCAGGTTTAATTGGAGATGGTGCTGAGGACAGTGAATAATTAATGTTTATGCAGTTTGTCACTGTTAAACTGATTTTAGAGCTGCCACTCACAAGGACTCAAGGAAGACCCAGACTCCTCCTCAGCTCCTTCCCTCTCCCCAGACTCCTCCTCAGCTCCTCAGCTCCTTCCCCCTCCCCAGACTCCTCCTCAGCTCGTTCCAGCACGTTCCATCTCTGATCCTCTGTTGCCTAATCCTTGGTCTTTCTTCAGTCTCAGTTTTTGACTTTGCCTCTCTCCGTCTGCATCAGTCAGTGACATTTCTGTGACTCTTTGTGAAAGTCCAGATTATCAAGTAAAAGCCTAATCCCTGAGGACTCAGTGTCAGATTAACTCCACATGGTGTTTTGACAGGTTTTGACAGAGACTCAGCACTTTTTCAGACAGAGACTATTTTCTTCAGAAACTCCCTGAGACCAGGCTCAGGTCCAGTTTCAGTTTGAGAGCGACTTAAGTCCCAGGTCTGGACTTGTGTTCTCTGTGGGAAATGTGCTCCTGAGTTTCTGCTTTGGTTTATTTGGTATTTATTGTTGTAAAATAATTCTGTAAATTACTGTCTGAAAGTTCTTTGTAAGGACAGTTGCTGTGACAAATGAAATAATTCAGATGTTTTCTTTCTCTTTCATTGGAGTCGGAGCTGAGTCGGGAATAACACTGTCCTGTTCCTAAAGAGTGTTACAGTTTTACCCTAAAACAGTCGGCCCATAGACTCACACATTTATCTCTGTTGTGCCTCAGTCGAGTGTTTCTCTGACGCTCCTCGTGACCTCTGCAGCTGAAACTGAAGAGCGGCTGTGACACATGAAAGATTCAGCCTTTTGTGCTTTGGTCTTGCTCTGGTCAGGCGTCAGAGGTCAGAGCTGCTTCAGTCTGAGGAGACTTTCAGACCGGGATTTACCTGCGACAGTCCAGCTGAGACCAGGTTTAACCAGGATCAGCTCTAGTCCAGCTGAGAGAAGGTTTAACCTGTCTCAGCTCCAGTCCAGCTGAGACCAGGTTTAACCAGGATCAGAGCAAAAATAAAGAGGAACCAGGACAAAAGAGGAATAACTGACAGAGTCTGGTCTGGACCTGGTCCTGACACACTAACCTCACACTGGACTCAGACAGAGTCTGGTCCCAGTCCAAGTTTGGGGGTGTTGGAGTGACTTGAAGAAAAATCTGTTAAACAGAAGGAATATGAATAAACCATAACCACAGGTTCATTAATACATTTAAACTACCGAGATAAGCTCACGGTCCTCAGCTCCATCCCTTAGATCCACTAAGACCTGAATTAAACCTGAGTAAAACTATCTAAAACCATGTCTGTAAAAGTTAATTCAAATCCATGATAACAAGTCTTGATTGATTGATATGTTTTTTTATACAGGGATAGTGCACGACAAAACTTGTAATTTACAGCTGTAGTCCTTGGGCAGGTGGACAATTTACAAATGAATGAATAAATATCAGTAGTTGTAAGTGGTTATAAATAGACCAGTCAATATTATAATATAAACACACACAGATCTGGAGACAAGTCACAGAACACAATGTCACACAATCAACCATCATTTACTCTTGAAGTCTTAAGGTCAGTTTTGACCTTCAGGTTGATCCTAATGTAGTCTGCAGCTAAACAGAAATAAAGTGCAGACAAAACTGAATCTGTGACACACTTCTCATTTACATCATATTTTTATTATAAATATATGAGACTGTTTTCTAACTGTTCTGAGTAAAACTGTGAGTTATTTATGGGTTAAATGTGACTTAATGTTGGAGGAATGAACTAAATAGTGAGATATTAACCCGGTAAAAAATAATAATATATATGCATATAACATTAGCAGGATTTGTGGAAAATAAACAATATATTATATTCTTAAAGAAGTAATATAAAATAAATAAACTGCACATACAGAAAAGTCTAAAGGAAAACACAGCAGTGATCTCCCATAACCCTTTGCTTCTCAGACGCTGCAGTTTTTCTTCCATTTGGCCCTGATCCCACCCCGCCCTCTGTCTCTGCGGCGACACCAATCACGGCCTTATGTCTCTGTCACAGAGCCGGGGATTCTGGGTAATCGGATTAATGACTGCTGAGTCAGAATCTCTCCCTTTAACTAAGTTATATTATTATTATTATTTCATTTACACTGATTTTATCTTCTTTCTGTAAATGTGAATAATCTAAGAATAATCTGTAAAAAAAAACATGAAGAATTTGGAGAGGGCGGGGGCGGTTGCAACAATGCTAATAACTCAAAAAAGCTATTTTTTTCAATGTCAGAATTTTTTAAAAATACTGTATACTTAATCATTTTAAAGAGCGAAGGTCGTCCTTCAACCGGAAGGTAGGCGGTTCGATTCCCACTCTCCCCACAGTTCATACTGTCGTTGTGTCCTTGGGCAAGACACCCACCTTGCCTCCAGTGGCTGTAACACTGGTAATTACTGTAGAACAATGTAAGTCGCTTTGGATAAAAGCATCTGCCCCCAGCTGCGCCATGCTGGGTGACATCACAATCCTTGATTTAATTTTCTTCATTAGGGGCTTCTGAAATGCGCTTAGTCTTCATTAATTATTTTCAGCAACGAATAAATAAGGACACAACTCACTTCCCTAATTTTCCACTTTTTGCATCATTAGTCATTAGTTTTGGTACAGTCCGGATTTAAACCTGGTTAAGTCCTGGTTTAGAACTGGTTTAGACCTGGTTTAAACCTGTTCAGAACAGGTTCAACCCTGGTTTAGACCTTTTTTTGTCCTGGTTTAGTCCTGGTTGAGACCTGGGTTAAGTCTGCTCTTGTTGTGTTAACAGAAGGTCTCTGAGGATTCTCTTGTTTGTTTTTGTGCTCAGTGCTAATTGACTGCTAACTGCTAACTCCCAAGGGATTGTGGGTAATGGACTGTCAAAGCCACTCAGCATCAGCCATCAACAGGATCATGTCTGAAACAAGTCTGGACTGGACTATGACTTTAAATTAACCAGGTCCTGGCGAGTTTAACAAACTCTTCTAACAAGTTGCTGTGGGTCCAGGATTTAGTCCCGACCAGGTGAAACTTTATTTTGACCTGGTCCTGACCCCAGAAGGTTGGGTTAAATAAAGAAACAAACCTAGTCCCATATTTCAAACCATGTCTAAACAAAGTCTAAACCAGGACAAAACCTTATCTAAACCAGGTCTTAACCAAGTCTAAACCAATACTAAATCTGGACTAAACCAGGCCATTATTAAGTGCAATTCCATAAAGTGCAAACATTGTACGTTTATGAGCAAGAGGCAATGGACACAAGTTTTTTTCAAGAGTGTCAGAATATTTATCTGCAAAATATGGTTAAAGTGTGAAGTCCTTTGCACAGCACTGTCCATCTTTGAGGAGCCAGAGCAAGAGTGTGGGCCGGTGCAGCAGAGTCCAGTTCACAGTTACTGCAGTTGCATGGGGAGGGTAATACAGTGCTCCAAATAAAAAAATGTGATTTTTTTTTTTGTGGGTCATTTTTCCGAGAATATGAATGAGAAAGTGAAAACCTTTTTTCACTCATAGTTAGTGGTTGTGGCCAAAAGGTTGAATTTTGGTTTCTTCACTCCAAATGACTTTCTTTTGTTTGGTGTATTGTAAGTGCAATGCTTTGTGGCATTTGTGCAGTAATAGCTTTTTCTTCTGGCAACTTGACCAGGCAGCCCATTTTTGAGCCTCCTTACTGTGCATCTTGAAACAGCCACACCACCTTTTTACAGAGAGTCCTGTATTTCAGCTCAAGTTATTTGTGGGTTTTCTTTGCATCCTGAACAGTTCTGAAATTTGGCAGGTAGACCAACAAACTGTGTGTGTGAGGTTAGGCTTGGTCTGGGTCTGATCGGGGTCTGGTTTGGGTCTGGTCCTCATAGAAGGGGGAGAGGGGGAGACAGAGTGGAGGTATGATCATACAGCTGTGCAGCTGAATGCAGTCGACTGTAGAGGAGAGAGGTCTGAGTAGGTCTGGGTCTGAGACACACATCTCCATTACATTCTGCCACAGACCCCCTCCTCCCACAGACCCCTACCGTACCACCACCCTCTACCACCCTCCTCTCTTTCAGACCCCCACTAACCCTGTGTGAGCCTATCATAGAGGATAAAACAGTCACAGAGAAAGGCCTGAGCCACACCTCCATCCCTAGAGCTCCTCTTCAGACCCCCACCCACTCACACAGACCCCCTTCCCTCTCCTTCATCATACACCCCCATGTCCCCCTCCACTCGTCCACACACCTGATCTCACAGAGTCTGTTGAAGGATAATACAGTCACAGGGATCATCTTAATCCACAATCAGCAGCTTCTTCCTTCTCACATCTTCATCCTCCACAGACCCCCATAGGACACCTCCACCTCACTCATATAAGACAGCCCCTCGTTCATATAAGACCCCCACTCACTCATAATCATCCGAATCGGTTGCTTTCTGAATAAAAAGGTGTCAAAGCTGTAATCAGACCGGTCCACACTTATACCCCCACTTTCTACAGACCCCTGCCTCCCCTCCCCCCACTCACACATACACACATACCCATAGACACACAGACTTTTTGCTCTCACAGATACAACCCGTAAAGATACATGTATAACTCTCATAAACTCAGGAATAAGCCACAAAGGAACAGAGCTGACTCACTCAGAGGAACAGGACGAGGAAGAAAGTCATTAAGTATTCTGGTTATTATTTAAACAATAATAAATTACAAAATGACCTCCTAACCCTAATAGAGAGAGTGAAACCTCTTGTTAGGGTCACATGACCAGAGCGTCTCGTTGGGGTCATGTTACTGGACTCTCATGTTAAAGTTACAACTAGAGCCTATTGTTAGAGTCGTGACCGGAGCCTCTTGTAAGAGTTGTTTGACCGGAGCCTATTGTTAGAGTCATGTGACCGGAGCCTCTTGTTAGAGTCGTGACCGGAGCCTCTTGTTAGAGTCATGTGACCGGAGCCTCTTGTTAGAGTCGTGACCGGAGCCTCTTGTTAGAGTCATGTGACCGGAGCCTCTTGTTAGAGTCATGTGAGCCTCTTGTTAGAGTCGTGACCGGAGCCTCTTGTTAGAGTCATGTGACCGGAGCCTCTTGTTAGAGTCATGTGACCGGAGCCTCTTGTTAGAGTCATGTGACCGGAGCCTCTTGTTAGAGTCGTGACCAGAGCCTCTTGTTAGAGTCGTGTGACCGGAGCCTCTTGTTAGAGTCATGTGACCGGAGCCTCTTGTTAGAGTCGTGACCGGAGCCTCTTGTTAGAGTCGTGACCGGAGCCTCTTGTTAGAGTCGTGTGACCGGAGCCTCTTGTTAGAGTCATGTGAGCCTCTTGTTAGAGTCATGTGACCGGAGCCTCTTGTTAGAGTCATGTGACCGGAGCCTCTTGTTAGAGTCGTGACCGGAGCCTCTTGTTAGAGTCGTGTGACCGGGGCCTCTTGTTAGAGTCATGTGAGCCTCTTGTTAGAGTCGTGACCGGAGCCTCTTGTTAGAGTCATGTGACCGGAGCCTCTTGTTAGAGTCATGTGACCGGAGCCTCTTGTTAGAGTCATGTGAGCCTGTTGTTAGAGTCATGTGACCGGAGCCTCTTGTTAGAGTCATGTGACCGGAGCCTCTTGTTAGAGTCATGTGACCGGAGCCTCTTGTTAGAGTCATGTGACCGGAGCCTGCCGTTAGAGTCATGTGACCGGAGCCTCCCGTTAGAGTCATGTGACCGGAGCCTCTTGTTAGAGTCGTGACCAGAGCCTCTCATTAGAGTCATGTGACCGGAGCCTCCCGTTAGAGTCATGTGACCGGAGCTTCTCATTAGAGTCATGTGACCGGAGCCTCCCGTTAGAGTCATGTGACTGGAGCTTCTCATTAGAGTCATGTGACCGGAGCCTCCCGTTAGAGTCATGTGACCGGAGCCTCTCATTAGAATCATGTGACCGGAGCCTCCCGTTAGAGTCATGTGACCGGAGCCTCCCGTTAGAGTCATGTGACCGGAGCTTCTCATTAGAGTCATGTGACCGGAGCTTCTCATTAGAGTCATGTGACCGGAGCCTCCCGTTAGAGTCATGTGACCGGAGCCTCTCATTAGAGTCATGTGACCGGAGCCTCCCGTTAGAGTCATGTGACCGGAGCCTCTCATTAGAATCATGTGACCGGAGACTCCCGTTAGAGTCATGTGACCGGAGCCTCTCATTAGAATCATGTGACCGGAGACTCCCGTTAGAGTCGTGACCAGAGCCTCTCATTAGAGTCATGTGACCGGAGACTCCCGTTAGAGTCATGTGACCGGAGCCTCCCGTTAGAGTCGTGAGCAGAGCCTCTCATTAGAGTCATGTGACCGGAGCCTCCCGTTAGAGTCATGTGACCGGAGCCTCCCGTTAGAGTCATGTGATCGGAGCCTCCCGTTAGAGTCATGTGATCGGAGCCTCCCGTTAGAGTCATGTGACCGGAGCCTCCCGTTAGAGTCATGTGACCGGAGCCTCCCGTTAGAGTCATGTGACCGGAGCCTCTTGTTAGAATCATGTGACCGGACCCTCTCGCATTAGCTTTCTAGTGCTAAATATCTATAAACTATAGCAAATTGTGGATGCTAGTCTTCAAATGACATGAATGTATTTTCGAAGCAGCGCTTTGTGCGTGTTATGTTTAGCCTCACTTGCTAACACTTTGACTTTGGTGTTTATATCTGGATATTAAAAAATATCTTTGTGAAGACTATGTGTACATAAAAAAACAATGTTTCTGTTGTAATAATGTAGGAGATTGCCTGTTTATGTTATGATTATGCCCAGTAGGGTGTACTTAGTGAGGAAATACCTCCCATAAGACATTAATGAGCCATTAGACAAAAACAAGGAGTATTTGCACTTGTTCATTTGTTTTACTTTACGGCAGTCATTGCTGATAATAAGTAAATATAAGTTTTACTATAACAATAAACTTGCATATTTGTACTTTGTGCAGCTGCGTGTGCTGCCTCTGTGCTGTTTGTTGACGTGCGTATATGAGTCTGCGCAACCAGAACGAGTAAGCAGGCAGCAACTGACAACCTGAAGTGTCGCTCGTGTTTAGAAATTTCACCTCCAGTCACAAACAAAGGAAAAGGAGAAAAAGAATAAAGATTATACATCTAATTGGAATATAAGACAGACAATTTTTGTGTCACAGGAAGAGATCTGAATAAACTCAGGTTTATACAATTATTTTGTCTCTGTCTTTATCATAAAACAAAGATATATCTGCCTTATCTTTTAAAAATAAAGGCCTCTTTACCCTTCCTTTTCTCAAACCTTTCCTTTCCTTAAACCCTTCCTAAACCCTTGTCTCCTACAGACTGTGACCAATTGGATCCAATGATTTGTTGTTGCTCAGTGAACCTCCTGAAGGATAGAATCTGAGGTAAACCTGCTACAGATCTGGTTTTAGACTCTTCTATTTTTCTCTATTTTAAATCAAATATTTATTCTTTTTAAAAGAGACCTTGGTTTTTTATTTAATTTATATTTACTTTAATCAGAAATATGGGCCTTCATCTGTCCCTCTTCATCTTTCTCTTTGTCTCTTTGTGGCAGTAAACGTCTGTGAAAAAGCATTATCCCCAGTTTAAAGTGGATTATGATAAATACTACCCTCATTTCCTCTTCCGCGTCTCCTCTTCCTCGTCTCCTTCACGGCACGATGCGTTCGAGGGCTATGCTGTTTTCAGGTGCGGCGGGACGCTGGGTAGAGGCTGTGGAGAGTGGATTATGATAAATACGGGCTCAGAATGAGGCAGTAAACGCAGCGTGAGCTTACTTTACATTATACCCACATAGACTTTAAATAAAACAGGCTTTAGTCTCCTTCCCTCCTTCCTCTTCCTTCCTCCTCACCTCCTCTGTACCAGATCTATTGGTTTTGGTGAAATTGTCCTGAAACCATCTCTGAACAGTCTTTATGTAAAAGTGAACATTGCGCTCTTTGCCTCCTTTATTGTGCTGTTCATAAATATATGTTTATTCAAACTCGGAATGATGTGATGAGTATCATTGTTCAATCCTCAGGATCAAATATAATGACATCCAAACAATGATTTGTGGCAGAGGGAAAGACCCTGTCCATAGGTACAGGGTATTTTTATAAGCACACACTTTTCTGAGTGTGTGCACCTGGTTCAAACAGAGTTGTCAGGCAAAATTCCAAATGCAGCAGAGACGTGCCAAACAGAGCTGTAAACATCAGCGCTCTCAAGGTGGACCATTGTGACAAGAGCTGGAGTTTCAGGCATTAAGAGGAGACCACAGAACGTTGGTAACGATCGCTCATGAGTGGGATTAACATGATAAATATTTGAATCAATTGTTAGCACAAATTATTTCGTGAGCTGATCAGATGAGAAGCTACTTAGGAGGGTTAGAGACAGGAGAGGATCAGGTTTCAGTGAAATATGAGTAATTTATGCACAATCCATCTGCATCAGTTTGAAACAGAGTCTGCGGCTGAAGTCTGGACAGAGGTGATTCTGTGGAAATGAGGGATTTACTCTGGACCTCCTCCTGAGTCCAGCTCATTTCCTCTGGTTCTTATGAAGTGGTCATGGCCATTACCCACCTCAGACCCCCCCCCTCTTCCCCAAGACCCCCTGGACCCCGCCGCACAGCTCAGAGCGGTCAGAGCTGACGCTGCTCTCACAGGATTCAGTGGATCCAGTTAACAGGCTTTAAACTGCTCTCTCTGCGGCGGAATTTACAGAGACCTGCGCGGATTAGGGACGGACTCGGAGACGGGAGACTGGGAGGGGGGGCTGGGGGTAAATCAGGTGTGTCTATAATGACAGGCTCCTCTTTTATCGACACCTGCCTCAAACTCATCTTAGTATAAATGGATGCTTTTGGGAACATTGTGCTTTTCATTTTAAAAAGTGCATCTGATGAGCTTGTGAACAGTTTATTTTGATCAAGGAGTATTTGTCATTAAGAAGACTTCACTATTTAAAGAGTTTCTCAGGGTCAACATAGAATGAGCCGAGCTCTCTCTCATCGTTTCTCTTTTTACTAAAATAGAGACAGGTTTGAACCTGAGGAAGAGAGTCAGGGGGAGGAGGGGGAGCAGAGAGGGAGGGGGGAAGAAATGAGGAAGAATGGATAAAGTTGAGTCGGTGTTTGCTGCAGCAGCACTTTACAGATCAGCCTCAGTTTGGACAATAGTCCTCCAACAACACTGCACTTATCTGCACACAACTACACACAGAACTCACAACTACACACAGGACTCACAACTACACACAGAACTCACAACTACACACAGAACTCACAACTACACACAGAACTCACAACTACACACAGAACTCACAACTACACACAGAACTCACAACTACACACAGAACTCATAAATACACACAGAACTCACAACTACACACAGAACTCACAACTACACACAGGACTCACAACTACACACAGAACTCACAACTACACACAGAACTCACAACTACACACAGAACTCATAAATACTCACAGAACTCACAACTACACACAGAACTCACAACTACACACAGGACTCACAACTACACACAGAACTCACAACTACACACAGGACTCACAACTACACACAGAACTCACAACTACACACAGAACTCACAACTACACACAGGACTCACAACTACACACAGAACTCATAAATACACACAGAACTCACAACTACACACAGAACTCACAACTACACACAGAACTCATAAATACACACAGGACTCACAACTACACACAGAATGCACAACTACACACAGAACTCACAACTAGAAACCGAACTTACAACTACACACAGAACGCACAACTACACACAGAACGCACAACTACACACAGAACGCACAACTACACACAGAACTCATAAATACACACAGGACTCACAACTACACACAGAACTCACAACTACACACAGAACTCACAACTACACACAGAACTCATAAATACACACAGAACACACAACTACACACAGGACTCACAACTACACACAGGACTCACAACTACACACAGAACACACAACTACACATAGAACACACAACTACACACAGAACTCACAACTACACACAGAACTCACAACTACACACAGAACTCACAACTACACACAGGACTCACAACTACACACAGAACACACAACTACACATAGAACACACAACTACACACATAACTCACAACTACACACAGAACTCACAACTACACACAGGACTCACAACTACACACAGAACTTAAATACACACAGAACTCACAACTACACACAGAACTCACAACTACACACAGAACACACAACTACACATAGAACACACAACTACACACAGAACTCATAAATACACACAGAACTCATAAATACACACAGAACTCATAAATACACACAAGACTCACAACTACACACAGAACTTAAATACACACAGAACTCACAACTACACACAGAACTCACAACTACACACAGAACTCACAACTACACACAGAACTCACAACTACACACAGAACTCATAAATACACACAGAACTCACAACTACACACAGGACTCACAACTACACACAGCACTCATAAATACACACAGAACTCATAAATACACACAGAACTCACAACTACACACAGAACTCATAAATACACACAGAACTCACAACTACACACAGAACTCACAACTACACACAGGACTCACAACTACACACAGAACTCACAACTACACACAGGACTCACAACTACACACAGAACTCACAACTACACACAGGACTCACAACTACACACAGAACTCACAACTACACACAGAACTCACAACTACACACAGGACTCACAACTACACACAGAACTCATAAATACACACAGAACTCATAAATACACACAGAACTCATAAATACACACAGGACTCATAAATACACACAGAACTCATAAATACACACAGAACTCACAACTACACACAGAACTCACAACTACACACAGAACTCATAAATACACACAGAACTCATAAATACACACAGGACTCACAACTACACACAGAACTCATAAATACACACAGGATTCACAACTACACACAGAACTCATAAATACACACAGGACTCACAACTACACACAGAACTCACAACTACACACAGAACTCACAACTACACACAGAACTCATAAATACACACAGGACTCACAACTACACACAGAACTCATAAATACACACAGGACTCACAACTACACACAGAACTCATACATACACACAGGACTCACAACTACACACAGAACTCATAAATACACACAGAATGCACAACTACACACAGAACGCACAACTACACACACAGAACGCACAACTACACACAGAACTCTTAACTACACACACAACTCACAACTACACACAGAACGCACAACTACACACAGAACGCACAACTACACAGAACTCACAACTAAACACATAACTCACAACTACAAACAGAACTCTCAACTACACAGAACTCACAACTACACACAGTCTACACACAACTACACACAGAACTCACAACTACACACAGAACGCACAACTACACAGAACTCTCAACTACACACAGAACTCACAACTACACACAGAACGCACAACTACACACAGAACGCACAACTACACAGAACTCACAACTACACACAGAACTCACAACTAAACACAGAACTCATAAATACACACAGAACTCATAAATACACAGAACTCATAAATACTCACAGAACTCACAACTACACACAGAACTCACAACTACACACAGAACTCACAACTACACAAAAAACTCACAACTACACACAGTCTACACACAACTACACACAGAACTCACAACTACACACAGAACGCACAACTACACAGAACTCTCAACTACACACACAACTCCCAACTACACACAGAACGCACAACTACACACAGAACTCACAACTACACACAGAATGCACAACTACACAGAACTCACAACTACACACAGAACTCACAACTAAACACAGAACTCATAAATACACACAGAACTCATAAATACACACAGAACTCATAAATACTCACAGAACTCACAACTACACACAGAACTCATAAATACACACAGAACTCATAAATACACACAGGACTCATAAATACACACAGGACTCATAAATACACACAGAACTCATAAATACACACAGAACTCATAAATACACACAGGACTCACAACTACACACAGAACTCATAAATACACACAGAACTCACAACTACACACAGAACTCACAACTACACACAGAACTCACAACTACACACAGAACTCATAAATACACACAGAACTCATAAATACACACAGAACTCATAAATACACACAGGACTCATAAATACACACAGAACTCATAAATACACACAGAACTCACAACTACACACAGAACTCACAACTACACACAGAACTCATAAATACACACAGAACTCATAAATACACAAAGAACTCATAAATACACACAGGACTCACAACTACACACAGAACTCATAAATACACACAGGATTCACAACTACACACAGAACTCATAAATACACACAGGACTCACAACTACACACAGAACTCACAACTACACACAGAACGCACAACTACACACAGAACGCACAACTACACACAGAACGCACAACTACACAGAACTCACAACTACACACAGAACTCACAACTACACACAGAACTCACAAATACACACAGAACTTACAACTACACACAGAACTCACAACTACACAGAACTCACAACTACACACAGAACTCACAACTACACACAGAACTTATAAATACATACAGAACTCATAAATACATACAGAACTCATAAATACACACAGAACTCATAAATACTCACAGAACTCACAACTACACACAGAACTCACAACTACACACAGAACGCACAACTACACACAGAACTCATAAATACACACAGAACTCACAACTACACACAGAACTCACAACTACACACAGAACGCACAACTACACACAGAACGCACAACTACACAGAACTCTCAACTACACACACAACTCACAACTACACACAGAACGCACAACTACACACAGAACGCACAACTACACAGAACTCACAACTAAACACATAACTCACAACTACACACAGAACTCTCAACTACACAGAACTCACAACTACACACAGTCTACACACAACTACACAGAGAACTCATAAATACACACAGGACTCATAAATACACACAGAACACACAACTACACACAGAACTCACAACTACACACAGAACTCACAACTACACACAGAATGCACAACTACACACAGAACTCATAAATACACACAGAACTCATAAATACATACAGAACTCATAAATACACACAGGACTCATAAATACACACAGAACTCACAACTACACACAGAACTCATAAATACACACAGAACTCACAACTACACACAGAACTCACAACTACACACAGAACTCACAACTAGAAACCGAACTTACAACTACACACACAGAACGCACAACTAAACACATAACTCACAACTACACAGAACTCTCAACTACACACACAACTCACAACTACACACAGAACGCACAACTAAACACAGAACTCATAAATACACACAGAACTGTTGTGAGTTCTGTGTGTATTTATGAGTCCTGTGTGTATTTATGAGTTCTGTGTGTATTTATGAGTTCTGTGTGTATTTATGAGTTCTGTGTGTATTTATGAGTTCTGTGTGTAGTTGTGCGTTCTGTGTGTAGTTGTGCGTTCTGTGTGTAGTTGTGAGTTGTGTGTGTAGTTGAGAGTTCTGTGTAGTTGTGCGTTCTGTGTGTAGTTGTGCGTTCTGTGTGTAGTTGTGAGTTCTGTGTGTAGTTGTGTGTAGACTGTGTGTAGTTGTGAGTTCTGTGTAGTTGAGAGTTCTGTGTGTAGTTGTGAGTTATGTGTTTAGTTGTGAGTTCTGTGTAGTTGTGCGTTCTGTGTGTAGTTGTGCGTTCTGTGTGTAGTTGTGAGTTGTGTGTGTAGTTGAGAGTTCTGTGTAGTTGTGAGTTATGTGTTTAGTTGTGCGTTCTGTGTGTGTAGTTGTGCATTCTGTGTGTAGTTGTGAGTTATGTGTTTAGTTGTGAGTCCTGTGTGTAGTTGTGAGTTCTGTGTGTAGTTGTGAGTTCTGTGTGTATTTATGAGTTCTGTGTGTAGTTGTGAGTCCTGTGTGTATTTATGAGTTCTGTGTGTATTTATGAGTTCTGTGTGTAGTTGTGAGTTCTGTGTGTAGTTGTGAGTTCTGTGTGTATTTGTGAGTTCTGTGTGTAGTTGTGAGTTCTGTGTGTATTTATGAGTTCTGTGTGTATTTATGAGTTCTGTGTGTATTTATGAGTCCTGTGTGTATTTATGAGTCCTGTTTGTATTTATGAGTTCTGTGTGTTGTTGTGAGTTCTGTGTGTAGTTGTGAGTTCTGTGTGTAGTTGTGAGTTCTGTGTGTAGTTTTAAGTTCTGTGTGTAGTTGTGAGTTCTGTGTGTATTTATGAGTTCTGTGTGTATTTATGAGTTCTGTGTGTATTTGTGAGTCCTGTGTGTATTTATGAGTTCTGTGTGTTTTTGTGAGTTCTGTGTGTATTTATGAGTTCTGTGTGTAGTTGTGAGTTCTGTGTGTAGTTGTGAGTTCTGTGTGTAGTTGTGAGTTCTGTGTGTAGTTGTGAGTTCTGTGTAGTATTGAGTTCTGTGTGTATTTATGAGTTCTGTATGTATTTATAAGTTCTGTGTGTAGTTGTGAGTTTTGTGTAGTTGTGCGTTCTGTGTAGTTGTGAGTTCTGTGTGTAGTTGTGAGTTCTGTGTGTAGTTGTGAGTTCCGTTTGTAGTTGTGAATTCTGTGTAGTTGTGAGTTCTGTGTGTAGTTGTGCGTTCTGTGTGTAGTTGTGAGTTCTGTGTGTAGTTGTGAGTTCTGTGTGTAGTTGTGCGTTCTGTGTGTTTGTGCGTTCTGTGTAGTTGTGCGTTCTGTGTGTTTGTGCGTTCTGTGTGTTTGTGCGTTCTGTGTGTTGTGAGTTCTGTGTAGTTGTGCTCTGTGTGTTTGTGCGTTCTGTGTAGTTGTGAGTTCTGTGTGTTTGTGCGTTCTGTGTGTTTGTGCGTTCTGTGTGTTGTGAGTTCTGTGTGTTTGTACAACACACAGAACGCACAACTAAACACAGAACTCACAACTAGAAACCGAACTTACAACTACACACAGAACGCACAACTACACAGAACTCTCAACTACACACACAACTCACAACTACACACAGAACGCACAACTACACACAGAACTAACAACTACAAACAGAACTCAAAACTACACAAAATGCACAAACACACAGAACGCACAAACACACAGAACGCACAACTACACAAAACGCACAAACACACAAAACGCACAAACACACTGAACGCACAAACACACAGAACGCACAACTACACACAGAACGCACAACTACACACAGAACGCACAACTACACACAGAACTCACAACTAGACACAGAACGCACAACTACACACAGAACTAACAACTACACAAAACGCCCAAACACACAGAATGCACAAACACACAGAACGCACAACTACACAAAACACACAAACACACAAAACGCACAAACACACAGAACGCACAAACACACAGAACGCACAACTACACAGAACGCACAAACACACAGAAGGCACAACTACACACAGAACGCACAACTCCACACAGAACGCACAACTACACAAAACGCACAAACACACAGAACGCACAAACACACAGAACGCACAACTACACAAAACGCACAAATACACAGAACGCACAACTACGCACAGAACGCACAACTCCACACAGAACGCACAACTACACAGAACTCTCAACTACACACACAACTCACAACTACACACAGAACGCACAACTACACACAGAACGCACAACTACACACAGAACTAACAACTACAAACAGAACTAACAACTACACAAAACGCCCAAACACACAGAATGCACAAACACACAGAACGCACAACTACACAAAACACACAAACACACAAAACGCACAAACACACAGAACGCACAAACACACAGAACGCACAAACACACAGAACGCACAAACACACAGAACGCACAAACACACAGAACGCACAACTACACACAGAACGCACAACTCCACACAGAACGCACAACTACACAAAACGCACAAACACACAGAACGCACAAACACACAGAACGCACAAACACACAGAACGCACAACTACACAGAACGCACAAACACACAAAACGCACAAACACACAGAACGCACAAACACACAGAACGCACAACTACACAAAACGCACAAATACACAGAACACACAACTACACACAGAACGCACAAATGCCATGACAGCTGGATGCTTTGTGGCATTTGCGTAGTAATGGCTTACTCAACCATGCAGCCAGTTTTTCTTCAAGTGCATCCTTATTGTGCATCTTGAAACAGTCACACCGCTGTTTTTCAGAGAGTCCTGTATTTCAGCTGAAGTTTTTAGTGAGTTTTTCTTTGCATCCAAAACAATTTCCCTGGCAGATGTCGCTGAAATATGTGTTGGTCTATCTGTCCTTTACATTTTCCACTAAAGGTCTGCATGACTGAATCATTTGACCTCAAGCAGGTTTCTACATCAGCAACCCACAAGTCTGGAAACCAACTAAATCTTATCTACATAAGGTACTGCTCTACTCATCACACTCAGGTCTGATCATTTTTCTGTCACTCTCAACCTTGATATAACTTCTCCACTGCAAATGTTTTATCACTGGTCACTTTCCGACGCAACCTGTGTACGCTCAGTCCCTTCCGCTTTTCCTCTGCTGTCTCTCCCCCCGTCTGAGGAGCTCTCTCTTTTGAACCCCAGCAGCGCCACTGCACTCTGTGCTCCATGCTTACATCCTGCTTGGACAACTTATGCCCTCTTACATCTAAACCAGCCCGTACATCCTTGCCTGTCCCCTGGTTATCCAGTGTTTTACGCAAGCATCACGTAGAACATCCGTCAGCTGAGAAAAAATTGCACAAGTCAAAAGATCCTACCACCTGTCCGCTTGATCCCATCCCCACACATCTCCTTCAGGCCTCATCTCTCCATCTGTTGTAACTGCTCTCACCCACATCATCAACTCCTCTCTCTCCACTGGGTCATTCCCCACAGCTTTCAAAGGGAAGAAACCCATTCTCATTGAACATGAACATTTAACAGGTAAAATAAGTGACTGAATTGAGCAACAATAATCTTTAATATAATAATCTTTATTTTTATATTGCGCTTTTTCACCTACTGTAGTAGGCACTCAAAGCGCTTTACATACATTAAACTATTACCAGTGTTACTGAACTTCAATGGAGGCAATGTAGGTTAAGTGTCTTGCCCAAGGACACAACGACAGTTTGCGGGGGAGAGCGGGATGTTATGATGTTTTGGGATGTTTCGAGTGGGATTCGATCCGCCCACCCGCCGGTTGAAGGACGGCGCTCTGTGCTATACTGCCGCCCAACAATGTACCTGCAGCCAACCTGTTTGTCGTCCCACCTAACAAACGGTGCGTGCCTGTCTCTTATACTGAAACGTGCGCTCACCCTTCGGTATGGGAATTACACAACATCTCACAATATGACGGGGGTGTTACTACAAACCCGACTGCAAAAAAATTGTGACACTGTACAAATTTTGAATATAACCAGAATACAATAATGTGGAAGTTTAAAATTTCAGTATTTTATCCACAATACAACATAGATTCATTAATTTATTAATTCATTCATTCATATCAAAAGTTGTAAGTGATATATTTTGAAATGTCATGCAAAATATTGGCTCATTTTGGATTTTATGAGCGTTACACAGTCCCAAAAAGTTGGGACAGGTAGCAATGAGAGGCTGGAAACATTAAATGTACAAATAAGGAACAGCTGGAGGTCAATTGGCAACATGCTTGGGTCTAAAAGGAGACTCTCAGAGTGACACTGTCTTTCAGAAGTCAAGATGGGCATTCTCTCATTGCTGCAGCAAAAATAGTCGAGCAATATCAGAAAAAAGTTTCTGAGAGAAAAATTGCAAAGAGTTCTCATCATCTACAGAGCATAATATCATCCAAAGATTCAGAAAATCTGGAACAATCTCTGTGCGTAAGGGTCAAGGCCATTAAACCAGACTTTATGCCCGACGACACTGCATTAGAAAAACAGAAATGTACTGTAATTGAAACCACAACATGGGCTCAGGAATACTTCCAGAAAACATTGTTGTGACAAAATCCAGCGGGCCATTTAACGTTGCTGACTAAAACTCTACAGGTCAAAAAAGAAGCCATATCTAAACATGATCCAGAAGCACAGGTGTTTTCCCTGGAGCCAAGGCTCATTTAAAATGGACTGTGGCAAAGTGGAAAACTGTTTTATGGTCAGACAAATAATAATAATAATAATAATAATAATAATAATAATAATAATAATAATAATAATAATAATAATAATAATAATAATAATAATAATAATGGATTGGATTTATATTGTGCTTTTCTCCCGAGGAACCAAGGGACTCAAAGCGCCCATAGGCCGTCCATTATTCATTCACCACAGTCACACTGGTGATGGTGAGCTACAACTGTAGCCACAGATGCCCCGGGGCAGACTGACAGAGACGTGGCAGCCATTTTGCGCCTACAGCCTCTCCGACCATCACCACATACAATCACTGAACATTCTTACACGTTCAATCAAATCAAAATTTGAAGTTCTTGTTGAAAAACTGCCTCTGGAGGGATGTGTCTCCTGTAGACCAGCCTCTGGAGGAAGATGTCTCCTGTAGACCAGCCTCTGGAGGAAGATGTCTCCTGTAGACCAGCGTCTGGAGGGAGGTGTCTCCTGTAGACCAGCCTCTGGAGGGAGGTGTCTCCTGTAGACCAGCGTCTGGAGGGAGGTGTCTCCTGTAGACCAGCCTCTGGAGGGAGGTGTCTCCTGTAGACCAGCCTCTGGAGGAAGATGTCTCCTGTAGACCAGCCTCTGGAGGGAGGTGTCTCCTGTAGACCAGCCTCTGGAGGGAGGTGCCTCCTGTAGCCCAGGAGGGAGGTGTCTCCTGTAGCCCAGGAGGGAGGTGTCTCCTGTAGACCAGCCTCTGGAGGGAGGTGTCTCCTGTAGACCAGCCTTTGGAGGGAGGTGTCTCCTGTAGACCAGCCTCTGGAGGGAGGTGTCTCCTGTAGACCAGCCTCTGGAGGGAGATGTCTCCTGTAGACCAGCCTCTGGAGGGAGGTGTCTCCTGTAGACCAGCCTTTGGAGGGAGATGTCTCCTGTAGACCAGGAGGGAGGTGTCTCCTGTAGACCAGCCTTTGGAGGGAGATGTCTCCTGTAGACCAGCCTCTGAAGGGAGGTGTCTCCTGTAGACCAGGAGGGAGGTGTCTCCTGTAGCCCAGCCTCTGGAGACGTTCATGAGGCGCGATTCTTTTCAGACCCAGTGGCTGCAGTTCCCTCTAAACCTACTGAGACCAGAGTGACCTCGTCTCATTGGTTCTGACGTGGCTCTGACAAGTCTCTAATCCAGTCTAATGAGGTTTCATTGAGTCTGGTCGGACTTGGTCAGGTCCTGTCTCTGAGACCAGCCGTGTGTTGAGTTTTAATTGGTTTGGACAGTTTATTCACTTTATTCAGAGAAATCTCAAGGTGAACGTCTCATTAAGACCTCAGCATCGACCAGCTGTCACCAACAAGAGGGGTTAGGGTTTAGGAGAGGAGACTGGAAACAAGAGAGGGGATAGAAGAGAAGAGGAAAGAGGAGAGGAGACATGCGAAGAGAGAGGAGAGGAGGGAAGGAGACAGAGGAGGACCTGATATTGCTGGCACATGATAAATAAACAGATTAAAGGCTGCATTATTAGATACATTGTCCCTCTTCCTTCTTCATCCTGGAGTTGACTCCTCGTCTCAGACCCTTCATATTTGGACCCTTTAGTCCTCTGGATTCCTCTGGACCCCTCTGGACCCCCTTCAGTCCTCATTAAACCGCTGTGGCTCTGATGAGCTTCGACTGAAGTCTGTTAATCTCATTCAGCTCCATTATTACTCACAGCTAATGGTCTTTAATGAAGCACTGCATGATGGGAAAGGCTCTGACCAGACTCGACAGGTATGGACTCAGGATGTCCGAGTCAAAAGTTGAGGTCAACATGAGGTCAGGAGGAGCTTTAGTGAACTAACAGCAGTAGCAGAAATATAGTGTTGTATATGATATAATTTAGACCAGGTTTAGAACGAGAGGATTAGTGTTATGAGGATTTGGAGAGTCTTGAGATGGATCTGACACAGATCATAAACAACATTATCAGACCTAAGCCCAGCTGGAGGAACCAGGCCAGGCCTGGACTGTACCCAGAGACAGAGCTCTGTTTGTGCAAAGAACCTCTGCAGAGTCCCTTAAACTCTTTTAGGAGAATCAGGATGATGACCAAGCCTTTTTTATTTCACGTCGGAAGCATTTTTAGATTTTGTTGAATTTTGTAAAATTAGAGACAAAATATCTTCAAAACCCAGATGCTTTTGCTTTAACGTTTTCATCAAGATGACCTGGATGACTGAGAACCTTCACAGACAACACTGTTGTGAATCATTTCCAAAGTTACACGTTTCTGTGGACGTCTAAAAGTGTCCGTAGCACTGGTGGATGAATGTGTGTGACTGTAGAGGTGAGTTTGGTGGTGGTTGGAGAAGGCTGTGAGCACTGTGTATATAGCAGACCCCCCCCTCTCTGTCAATCAATCAATCAATCAAATATTATTTCTATAGCGCCTTACAACAGCCAAAAGGTGCACAAGGCGCTTTCCAAGAAACATCAAAAGACAACATTAAGAAAACAAAAGAAACAGATGGAATCAGGGTCAAGTCTGACGCTCTGCCTTAAAATTCTTGGTTAGAAAAAAAATAAGTTTTCAGGTGTGCTTTAAAAACACTCAGCACAGTGATGTTTCGGAGGTGCACAGGAAGTGCATTCCACAACTTTGGTCCTTGAACGCTAAATGACCGGCCTTTAAACTTTTTATACCTGTATGTAGGAGTCACTAGAGAAATGTGCTCAGAAGAGCCAAGTGTTCTGTCCCAGGTGTGAATGTGGGAGAATGGGGTGAATGGAAGCATGTTATGAAGCGCTTTGGGTGCAAAAAAGAGCTAAAACAAAAGTTATATTAATGCACACCATTTACCGTTTACCATTTAAAAGCTGAGTCTCTCCTGAGTCACACTCTTTCTCCTGAACAGAGTTGTTCCTGTTCAGAGTTAAACCCCAGGGGTGAACTCTGCTCAGTGTTAGATCCAGAGGGAGTGACAGGTTAAAGTCTGTTCCACAGAGACTGTTTCCTCTGAGTTTAATTAAATCATCTTCTATCTGTCAAAACATGCTCCAGCTGCTTTTCTCTCTTTTGTCCTCTTTAGATTCTCTGATGGAACAGACCTGCTGTGGATGTCTGTGTTGGATTAGAACATTAGAAAAAATAGAAACTCATCCAGGTGAAGATCTGAAGTTAGAGCCATACTAAGGGCCCTTTAAAAATGAACTAAAGCCATATTTAATGTTAGTAATAAACCGTGTATTTGTATTTTAGGTAAAGACTGATTGTTGTTACAAAGTGAGGTAGAAATGTCACACAGATGGTCTTAGACATAAGACCCACATATTATAAAAAAGAATAAAAAAATTATCAACTGAAAAAAGGAATAATCCTACTTTTATTAATAAACTTGAGTCTTAACCCTCTGAGGCTGATTATCGCCTGCATCTGCGTCATTTATGGAACAAATGAATAAAAGGTGAGACTCACAGCTGCAGCTTTAATATAGAATCACATTCACACAAACAAGCTTTTACTTTAAAACTAGTTCAGTATTTCTATGTTTTTTATGTGGACTGTGTGAACAGTAGAAGTTTAGAAACAGGTTCGTTTCAGGCTGAAACATTATAATCTCTGAAAATATCAGAGTATTAGGTATTTTTATGAACAGGCAACAGAAGTCCTCTCGTCCTCCCTCCCTCCCGCCTCTCCTCTTCCTCCACTCTGCTCTACTCCTCTCCTTTTTCCCCCCTTCCTCCACCTCTCTTCAACTCCACCTCTCCTCCTCCTCCCTCCTCTTTTTCCTCTTCCTCTCTTCCTCTCTTCCTCTTCTCACCTTCCTCCTCCTCCTTCTTCTCCTCTTCTTCCTCACCTCCTTTTCCTCTCCTCCTCCCTTCTTCCTCCCTCTCCTCTCCTCGGGTGTGTTCCATTAAACCCATTCTTCTCTTTTTAATTCGTTTAATGAAGTCCGTTATTGATCTGAGGCTGAGCTCAGCACATTCTCCTCGTCTCTTCTCTAAATACTCTTAACCCGTCGACCAGTGTCAGAGTCAAGTCTGAGTCCTCTCTGCCTGAGTCTAGGTCTGGTCTAAATCTGCTCCAACAGTTGTGTCACATGACAGAGCTGCAAAAACACTTTCCTTCAACATCTTTTTCTCTGAATTTAATCCACCACAGAGAGCTGTGTACTGTCTTTATCTGAGCCTTTGCAGCAGAAACAGAAAAAGAACAGGTTTAAAGCCGAGGCGCAGCAGAGATAAGACTAACATTAAAATCATATTAGGGACTTTAATAAAACCAGAGCTGTAATAAAATCATAAGAAAAGCCATAATCATTAAAACCACATCAGTCTCTGTTACTGCAGCAGATTCAACCTGTTTATTTTAGAATAAACTTATAAAACCTCCATTATTTTAATGTCTTTAGTGACATTTAACCAGACTCAGTCCTGGATTTATTTCACTGCTTTATATTTTAAACAGCTTTTTCACTTTTCTACAAACCTTTGGGAAATAAATACAGACAAAGACAAAGAAGACAAAGAAAGATCTTATGATTTTCTTTTCACTTTAAAATATTTTTTTCTAATGTTTTCTAATGTTTTTGATCTTGTGTTTGTGATGTGTGTTCGAAAGAACATAATAATAATAATAATAATACTAATAACAATAACAATAATAATAATAATAATAATAATAATAATAATAATAATAATAATAATCTGTAGCCACAGATGCCCTGGGGCAGACTGACAGAGACGTGGCAGCCATTTTGTGCCTACGGCCTCTCCGACCATCACCTCATACATTCACTGAACATTCTTACACATTCATACAAGGCAAGGTGTGTTCAGTGTCTTGCCCAAGGACACAAAGACGGTATGAATTGTGGGGAACATGTCTCTCTTTCATTTGAGTTTTTGTTATCACACGTCAGAGTGTTTTCTCTTGTGTCCTGATGCTGTGGGTAAACGTCAGGTCGGACCCTAGCGCTCACACGTCAGGGGGTGTTATTATTGTCCGATGAGTGAGGGTTATTTCTCCGACAGCTTGCTCTTGTTTTATTTTCAGTCTGTCACAGAGCTGCCACTTTGCGTTACCGTGGTGATGGGAGGAAGGGACAGGGGTTACCGTGGCGATGGGAGGAAGGGACAGGGGTTACCGTGGCGATGGGAGGAAGGGACAGGGGTTACCGCGGCGATGGGACGGAGAGGGTAAATGTGCACAGTGTTAGTGCAGCAGCCCATTAACCTATGAGCCTTGAGGTTCATCAAACCAGGTCTGGTCCTGGTACTTGTTCTGGTCTGGTCCTGGTCTGGTCTTACATTTACATTTACATTTATTAATTTATTAATTTATTAATTTATTAATTTATTAATTTATTAATTTATTAATTTATTTATTTATTTATTTATTTATTTATTTATTTATTTATTTATTCATTTATTCATTTATTCATCCAAAGCCAGTGTTACAACTGGACCACCACTGGAGGCAAGGTGGGTTAAGTGTTCTTGCCCAAGGACACAACAACAGTACGAACTGTGGGGAGAACAGGAATCGAACCGCCTACCTTCCGGTTGACCGATATACCACTGAGCCACTGTCTTGGTCTGGTCCTGGTCAGGTTCTTTGTTAGGAACTCCTTTTTTTATTTCCTGATAAAACAAGGTGTTCCATGTAGAACACTAAAACGCTCCAAATCCTTTTCAAATCAATTTAAAACCTATAACCAGTTTAGATCTGTATAAAACCTGTTCCTATCCCTGTAAAACTCTTTACTGATATTCTTCCTCTTCCTCCTCCTCCTCTTCCTGCAGGTGTTCCTCTTTTGTTGTTCCGTTTGTGCTGTGTCTGTTTGTGTCGACACCAAGGCTCAATGAATATTAGATGGATATAAATATTAAAAACCTGATAAAACCTGCTGCGTTCGTTTGAAGACGTGGCTCTGTCAGCGATTGTCCTCCACCTTCTTCTTCTGTGATTTTCTGCTGATCCAGCCTTTTCTTCTTCTGTGGTTTTTGTGCAGCTCAGGTCTTTTGCTTTCGTTAAAAACAGAGCTGTCCTCCTTCTGCCTCAAGACCAGCTCAATCATAGATCAAGTCCTGCCAAAACTGGGACAGAACCAGGTCTGAACCAGGTCTTAACCAGGACTAACCCAGGACTTAACCGAGTCTAAACCAGGACTAAACTAGAACTAAACCAGGTCTAAATCGGGACTAAAACGGGACTAAACCAGGTCTAAATTAGGACCAAACCAGGAATAAACATGTTCTAAATCAGGAGTAAACCAGGACTAAACCAGCAGTGGCTCAGTGGTAGAGCGGTCGTCCTTCAACCGGAAGGTAGGTGGTTCGATTCTCATTGTCCCTACAGTTCACAATGTCATTGAGTCCTTGGGCAAGACACTTAACCCACCTTGCCTTGTATGATTGTGTAAGAATGTGAATGTATGTGGTGTTGGTCGGAGAGGCCGTAGGCACAAAATGGCTGCCACGTCTCTGTCTGTCTGCCCCAGGGCAGCTGTGGCTACAGAAGTAGCTTAGCACCACCAGTGTGTGACTGTGGAGTGAAAGAATAATTGGTATGTAAAGCGTCTTTGTGTCCCCGGAAAAGCGATATATAAAAAATGTACTAAACCAGGTCTAACCCAGGACTTAACCAGGACCAAACCAGATCTAAATCAGGTCTAAAACAGGACAAAACCAGGTCTAAATCAGAACTAAACCAGGACTAAACCTGGACTAAACCAGGTCTAAATTGGGACCAAATCAGGTCTAGAGGTCTGGTCTGGCCCTGGTTTAGACCTGGTTTAGTCTTGTCTCTTTGGTCTGAGTCTTGGGGCAGCAGCAGGGAAACGCTGAGGCAAGAATCAGACCTGGTCCAGAATCAGACTCAGCAAAACTCGACACTTCCTCTTCCTGTCTCCAGAGACCTCCACTTCCTGTTGATGCAGGAAGTGGAACCTGACACCGTTTCCTCCAGGACTTTAATAATAAATGAGGTTTTAGACCGAACTCAGTTGCTCTCAGGACCAGACCAGGACCAGACTCCTGTCATTGTTCGGTGGTCGCATTAGAGTCTGTGTCTGTCAGAGACATTCAGTTCAGTCACTTTGGTTACTCATCAGTTTTTAAAGCAGACCCGAGCGGTCGTCCTTCAGCCGGAAGGTAGGCGGTTCGATTCTCACTCTCCCCACAATTCATACTGTCTTTGTGTCCTTGGGCAAGACACTTTGCCAACTTTGCCTGTAGAACAATGTAAGTCACTTTGGATAAAAGCGTCAGCTAAATGAACAAATGTAAATGTAAATATAAACGACTCAGTTCAGGACTTTACTGTGGAGCATGTGTCTCTGCAGAGACTCCTTTAACAGTTCAACTGGAGAAATACAATATCAGACTGGAGTAGGGCATAAAGAGACATGTTATTATTAACTTAGAGTTAATACAGACACGTTATTAACAATGAGTTATTATAGACATGTTATTATTAATATAGAGTTAATACAGACATGTTATTAATATAGAGTTAATACAGACATGTTATTAATATAGAGTTAATACAAACATGTTATTATTAATATAGAGTTAATACAGACATGTTATTATTAATATAGAGTTAATACAGACATGTTATTATTAATATAGAGTTAATACAAACATGTTATTATTAATATAGAGTTAATACAGACATGTTATTATTAATATAGAGTTAATACAAACATGTTATTATTAATATAGAGTTAATACAGACATGTTATTAATAATATAGAGTTAATACAGACATGTTTTTATTAATATAGAGTTAATACAGACATGTTATTAATATAGAGTTAATACAGACATGTTATTATTAATATAGAGTTAATACAAACATGTTATTATTAATATAGAGTTAATACAGACATGTTATTAATATAGAGTTAATACAGACATGTTATTAATATAGAGTTAATACAGACATGTTATTAATATAGAGTTAATACAGACATGTTATTATTAATATAGAGTTAATACAGACATGTTATTAATATAGAGTTAATACAGACATGTTATTAATATAGACTTAATACAGACATGTTATTAATATAGACTTAATACAGACATGTTATTAATATAGAGTTAATACAGACATGTTATTATTAATATAGAGTTAATACAGACATGTTATTATTATAGAGTTAATACAGACATGTTATTATTAATATAGAGTTAATACAGACATGTTATTAATAATATAGAGTTAATACAGACATGTTATTAATATAGAGTTAATACAGACATGTTATTATTAATATAGAGTTAATACAGACATGTTATTAATATAGAGTTAATACAGACATGTTATTAATATAGAGTTAATACAGACATGTTATTATTAATATAGAGTTAATACAGACATGTTATTATTAATATAGAGTTAATACAGACATGTTATTATTAATATAGAGTTAATACAGACATGTTATTAATATAGAGTTAATACAGACATGTTATTATTAACATAGAGTTAATACAGACATGTTATAATTAATATAGAGTTAATACAGACATGTTATAATTAATATAGAGTTAATACAGACATGTTATTAATAATATAGAGTTAATACAGACATGTTATTATTAATATAGAGTTAATACAGACATGTTATTATTAATATAGAGTTAATACAGACATGTTATTAATATAGAGTTAATACAGACATGTTATTAATATAGAGTTAATACAGACATGTTATTAATATAGAGTTAATACAGACATGTTATTATTAATATAGAGTTAATACAGACATGTTATTATTAATATAGAGTTAATACAGACATGTTATTAATATAGAGTTAATACAGACATGTTATTAATATAGAGTTAATACAGACATGTTATTATTAACATAGAGTTAATACAGACATGTTATTATTAATATAGAGTTAATACAGACATGTTATTATTAATATAGAGTTAATACAGACATGTTATTATTAATATAGAGTTAATACAGACATGTTATTATTAATATAGAGTTAATACAGACATTTTTAATACAGAGTTAATACAGACATGTAACATAGTCCTAGTCCTAGTCCTAGTTGTCCTAGTTGATTTTGAACAGGTTTTACTCAGTTTTGAACAGGGTTAGGTTAACTATGATCCTGAGTCCAACAGAGTCAAGTCTAGATTTGACAGAAATAAAGAACTGTGCTTGTGTCCAAACACTTTGTGACGTGTGTCGCTTCAGATTCTGTCCTTCGACTGAAACAAAGACAACACAAAACCTCTTCAGACAAATATTATAAAGAAACAGTCGAGTGTTTGTGACAGAGTCAGGCTGAACTGAAGTTGAATCAGAAACAGAGTATCACTAAAATAATCCAGAAACACCAGAATCAGAGGTTTATTGGACTGGCTCAGAGCCACAGGGACGTGCACAGACAGTTTAGGGACTATGGCTCTGAGATTAAAAAGGCAGTGTGTTAATATTTAAGAATTCACAGAGAATGAGCATCTGTGACAGAGTTTTCTCTGTCTGTGTTCAGTGTTATCTGTGTCAGGGCTGAGAGGTGCACACATCTGTTCATCCCTTTGACTTTGGTTAATAACAGCTACAATGTGTCTTTTGGCTTATTACAGCCTATATTGCTTAGAAAAACAATTCTGAACTTAGCTGTAGTTTCTACAAAGTTGCATTAGGCTTTCTGAGAAATAAATACCTTCAACATTTTTATTTAATAGACCTTGAAAACAAGAGCCTTTAGAGTAAAGTGTCTCATTAGAGACACTGTCTGTAACTTTTTAAGATGTTTTAAATTGTTTTTTATTTGCCCATATATGAACCGACCATAATGAGATGAGATGACTGAGACCTTCACTATTCAAAACTGTTGTCTCTATGAGCCTGTTGCCTCATTTCAGTGTCCAGTTTTGTGGAAAATACAGCTCTGACTTCGCAGTATAGCTGCCATGACAGCGAGTGGGATTTGCAAGCGTATGTCTCAAGATGGACTCTGAGAACAACAGAAAAACACCGGCCTCCAGCACAGGCCAGAAACCAACAGTGACTCCTAAAAAAAAAAAGCTTTATTGAGCAAGGCGTGCAGAGGAAACCAGGAGTGTGACTGACATCGGGGGAAAAGGGAACACAGGCCAAGAGAGCCGCTTGTCTACTTTGGGGATTTTTTTAATGAAAAGGTAAGACATCTGCAATTAACAGCACTTAATTGTGCTTCAAATGCAGTAATTAAAGAACTTGGGCAAATCCATGCATTTGTATTGATTTTGTATAAATTTACTCAAATATATAGAAGCTAAATTTTAATGAATTCATTTAAAATGCACCAGAATACATCTGCTTTATTAAGAATTTCCCACTTTACAGACCCTTTGACCTTCTGTCTGACAATGTCTCCAAACTTTTATTAATTGGGTTTTATTTGATGATGTGTGACCAATCATTATTAATAAAAATGACAATTGTGGAGGGGCTACAGAAACTGTCAGTCTCAAGGCATGGCAGTATATGAAGAAGGGCCCCTTCTTAAAGGCTTGCCTAGGGCCCCAAATTGGCTAAGCACGCCACTGTGGAAATACCATTCATTGTGACAGAAGCTGTGATATATTTAAGTCTATATTCTATCAGCAGCTTAAACAAGTTTCTCTCGACTCCCACTGCACTTGTGTTTATCCCCAGTACGTAGCGCTATCGTCCACGTCCTGTCTTTGGTTCAACATTTGGTCCACTTTGCATTCTCACCTCATTCAAACCAGAGTTCACCTGGAAACAAACCAAGACCTACGTTTTTAGACGCACCAGGGTTAGCGTTTTTTGGTCCAAACGAAACCGGGCTCCTTGAGGAAACAAGCCAGAGTTTGATTAAGGCAGATCAAACAGGACTGGAAGGAACGCACCAAATATGAAAATATGTCAAAGCCATGAGTTTTTAAGTTGGTCTATCCTCAGTGAGCCTTACAACCAGCTTTTTTTTTTCTTTTTCCTTTTCTGTTTTTTTTGTTAGCATTATTCCTGCAAAGGTTTAAAGTGATAATGTGAAGCATAATAAAACTCAAGAGATTTTAGTACAGAAAGATTAGGCGAGCTTTCCAAAAAGCCCGCTTTGGTCCACTTTGGTCCAGTCTGTTCCACTTCAGTTTAGTCATGTAAATACTATATATTTCATGTTTATATCACTAATGGTGTTTATTAAATAATTTTTGAGAACTTAAACCAGACTTCTATGTATTTATTTGTGTTTTCTGTCTCTATTCTTCCTCCTGACTCTGTGTGTGTTGTGGATGCTGAGGGATGCTGCAGCTGGGGAGAGACGGTTCTCCGCAGCCCATTGGTCAAATTGAGCATGTGACACCTCGTTTGAATCCTTAGGTGCGAGAGAATCGAGGGAAACTGTTTATAACCTGGTCACATGAGCCTTGCTCTGATGACACATAAGGAAGTGGTCCTAGAGCCAATCACAGGCTGTGTCCAAATTCAGGGTCTGCATCCTTCGGAGTCCTCATTTGAAGGATGTTACGTCACAGCGCAGCGACGAAGGCTGTCCAAATTCGTAGGATCCTTCAAATGCGGCCCACAAATACGTCGTCCTTTTCCCCGAATTGGAAGGATGGGTGTGGTGGATCCTTTCCCGTCCTACCTATCCCATAATTCTTTTCGGCAGAGGGTAATGGCCAATGAAGTGAGTGGGAGAGGAGTATGCTTTTAGATGTACGTTTTTTAAAAACTGGCTTTTAAAAAAATATGTGTTTTTTTCAGTGGTTGTCATACATTTTGTTAAGTATTTTTTTTTACATTTGTACGTTTATATATGTACCAAAAACATTACTCGTAAACTAGCTTCTTCCTTACAGCCTGTGTAATATCCCCTTACACACAGATAATCTGTTGAAGCTGTTTTTAACGCTTCCAGGGACGAAAGAGCAGACAGAAGTTTTTATAAAGCTCCGGGGAGAGAACGATGCTCTTCACCGGAGCAAACAAAAAATAAAAAAGCTTAGCGCTGTCACGGTTGCTAGGCGACAGGAAATGAGCAACGGGTAAGGGAGGGAACTGAAAGAAGGGTAGGCTGTCCAAATTCACAAACACCGACTTCCGGGTGTTGCGGTCGTCGGAGGACCCCTCCTCCTTCAACCGGGTAGGAAGGATCCTAAGGAGGATGTAGACCCTGAATTTGGACACAGCCACAGTCTGTGGCCAAAGTTGGGAATGCTGGGAAACTCATTCTCTGTTTCTGAACCGTGAGTGAGACTAGTATGTGTGTTCATAGGGTCCAATGAATGTAATGACATAGTATCACCCAGAAATCCGCAGGAATAGCAAAAGAAACTTCACTTTCTTCACTAACAACAACTAACCCTAACCCTAACAATGTGTTACTGTGTTTGCCTAGGTGGCGCTCTACACACCTTGACAAAATATGTTTTGTAGGCGTGCCGTTTGGTCTGTGTTTGGAAATGGCATGATGTTCGCGTAGAGGAGCTTCTCCTGAGTGCCTTGATATACGGCATGCCCATATAAAGAATGGGGAAGTGTAGTTTATCAGGCTGCTAAGTTTACTACGCCACGCGGCCCCCTTTTTTGGGGGCTTTCGGGCTTAAGCGTTTGTTCAACCAGCTTCCAGCAACATGCATTTAGAGACGTTTTGTCTCTAATTCCAAGAGACTTTATTAATTCTGAGGTGTTGCCACAGAATTGATAAAGTCTCTTAGAATTAGAGACAAAACGTCTTCACCTTGAAAACTGAGTCCACATGCTTTTACTTAAACCTTTTTATTCAATACAACCTTAGTACTAAGTAAACAATATGACACCTTAATCTTTTATATGATGCCTTAAACTTTTTGTGTTTTCATAGTTATTAAAATCCATCCAAAAGTGGGAAAAGCTTTCAGTGGGAGCAGTATTTGGCAGTATTGGAGCAGTATTTGGCAGTGGGAGCAGTATTTGGCAGTATTGGAGCAGTATTTGGCAGTATTGGAGCAGTATTTGGCAGTGGGAGCAATATTTGGCAGTATTGGAGCAGTATTTGGCAGTGGGAGCAGTATTTGGCAGTAGGAGCAGTATTTGTCAGTATTGGAGCAGTATTTGGCAGAACTGGAGCAGTATTTGACAATGGGAGCTGTATTTAGCAGGGGGAGCAGTATTTGTCAGTATTGGAGCAGTATTTGGCAGAACTGGAGCAGTATTTGACAATGGGAGCTGTATTTAGCAGGGGGAGCAGTATTTGGCAGCAGGGGCAGTACTTGGAGGCGGGGCAGTATGTTTTCAGACTGAAGCAGTTTTGTTTTAGCCGATGCAACACTTTTCCGCTCTGCTCCTGTTTGACGTCTTTATTTGGGATGAGGCTGAGTCAACACTTTTCTGCAAAAGGTAAATGAGCAGCACACGTCAAAAAGACGTCAGGAGCAGTCGCAGACACAGAAATCATAAAAAATACATGTATCTGAGCTTTATTATACACTGTCTGGTTAACACTGAAATAAAAACCACATACATGCTTTGTTTTAATATTAATGCAGTAACTTTAGTGTCTCTTTGGATATGAACAGGTTTTAGATGAATTTGGACAGGTTTTAGTAGAATTTGGACAGGTTTAAACCTAATAAAAACCTGATAATACAATGGGCAGAAATGAGCCTCATATAAACCAGAGGAAAACGTGTTTCTATGTTTTTATCTGAAACAAACGACAGGAAACGGCTTAATAAATGAGCTGTGGACTCTTCCCTGAACTCACCAAAGACACGAGGGAGGGACATGAAGGAACGGGACAATGAAGAGGAGGATGAAGAGGGCTCTAAATGAGCAGAAAGAGTGGTTCTGTTCAAGGACAGTTCAAACGCTCCATAAAAGCCTCTGACTGTGATCATCATCCGTTCTGTGACCAAGATACGTTTCTCCTGAAACATTTGAACACAGCACAGCACTGGTCTTGGTTTAGACCTGGTTTAAACCTGCTTTAGTCCTGGTTTAGACCTGGTTTAGACTGGTTTAGTCCTGGTTTAGACCTAGTTTAAACCTGGTTTAGTCCTGGTTTAGACCTGGTTTAGACCTGGTTTAGACCTGGTTTAGACCTGGTTTAGACTGGTTTAGTCCTGGTTTAGACCTAGTTTAAACCTGGTTTAGTCCTGGTTTAGACCTGGTTTAGACCTGGTTTAGACCTGGCTTAGTCCTGGTTTAGACCTGGTTTAAACCTGCTTTAGTCCTGGTTTAGACCTGGTTTAGACTGGTTTAGTCCTGGTTTAGACCTAGTTTAAACCTGGTTTAGTATTGGTTTAGACCTGGTTTAGTCCCGGTTCAGACCTGGTTTAGACCTGGTTTAGTCCTTGTTTAGTCCTGGTTTAGACCTGGTTTAGTATTGGTTTAGTCCTGGTTTAGTCCTGGTTTAGTCCCGGTTCAGACCTGGTTTAGACCTGGTTTAGACTGGTTTAGTCCTGGTTTAGACCTGGTTTCAACCTGGTTTAGTCCTCGTTTAGTCCTGGTTTAGACCTGGTTTAGTATTGGTTTAGTCCTGGTTTAGTCCTGGTTTAGTCCCGGTTCAGACCTGGTTTTGACCTGGTTTAGTCCTGGTTTAGTTCTGGTTTAAACCTGGTTTAGACCTGGTTTAGACCTGGTTTAGACCTGGCTTAGTCCTGATTTAGTCCTGGTTTTGACATGGTTTTGTCCTGGTTTTGACATGGTTTAGTCCTGGTTTAGACTGGTTTAGACCTGGTTTAGACCTAGTTTAAACCTGGTTTAGACCTGGCTTAGTCCTGGTTTCGACCTGGTTTCGACCTGGCTTAGTCCTGGTTTAGACCTGGTTTCGACCTGGTTTAGTCCTCGTTTAGTCCTGGTTTAGACCTGGTTTAGTCCCGGTTCAGACCAGGTTTAGTCCTGGTTTAGTCCTGGTTTAGTCCTGGTTTAGACCTGGTTTAGTATTGGTTTAGTCCTGGTTTAGTCCCGGTTCAGACCTGGTTTTGACCTGGTTTAGTTCTGGTTTAAACCTGGTTTAGTTCTGGTTTAGTTCTGGTTTAGACCTGGTTTAGACCTGGTTTAGTCCTGGTTTAGTCCTGGTTCAGACCTGGTTTTGACCTGGTTTAGTCCTGGTTTAGTTCTGGTTTAGTTCTGGTTTAGACCTGGTTTAGACCTGGTTTAGACCTGGTTTAGTCCTGGTTTAGTCCTGGTTCAGACCTGGTTTTGACCTGGTTTAGTCCTGGTTTAGACCCAGTTTAGACCAGGTTTAGTCCCGGTTGAGACCTTGTTTAGTCCTGGTTTATTATTGGTTTAGACCTGGTTAAGTCCTGGTTTAGGCCTGCTTTAGTCCTGGTTTAGACTTACTTTAGTCCTGGCTTAGTCCCGGTTCAGACCTAGTTTAATACTGGTTTAAACCAGGTTTAGTCCCAGTTTAGTCCTGGTTTAGTCCCGGTTGAGACCTGGTTTAGACCTGGTTTAGTCCTTGTTTAGCACTGGTTTAGACCTGGTTTTGTCTTGGTTTAGGCCCAGTTTAGACTTGGTTAGGGTTGACTCTTGTCGTACCTTATATTTGGTCAAAAGTTTGTTTCCAAAGGGCTTTAACACTGAGCTTTTTGTAAAGTTGAATAAAACACTTTGTTACTGATTTGTTAACAACACTCTTGAATCTGAAAGTTTAGTAATAAATAAATAAATACATTTTCTTGTCTATATTTTACTTTATTTTTTGTTAACATTTCTGTTAATGCCTCTGTCCCTTCATTATCTATAAAACTCATTTACCTTACCTTTCTGTCTGTGGAGGAACAGCACCACCAGCAGGATTCAGGAGGAACTGGACCTTACTCAGACCTAGTTCAGGCACAGACTTATTCCCATTTCTGTAACTAACCACTCCCCCTTAGCCCTACCCACTGACCCTCCAAAAGGAAAGGGTTAAAGGCTACCTATAAGATTTCTTATAGGGTTCGGGTTAGGGTCATAGATCATATTAATAAGATCTATGATAATAGCAGTAGCTCAGTGAGTAGAGTAGTAGTAGTAGAGTAGAGTAGAGTAGAGTAGTAGTAGAGTGGAAGGTAGGCGGTTCAATTCTCACTTTCCCCACAGTTCATACTGTCGTTGTGTCCTTGGGCAAGACACTTCAGTGGCTGTAACACTGGTTACATTACTGTAGAACACTGTAAGTTGCTTTGAATAAAAGCGTCACTAAATGAATAAATGTAAATGTAATAATAGTATAATAAGGTTTAATATTTTTTAAATCTTAATATGGTTAATAAAATATTTTATATAACATAACACATATAAGTCGATATAATATGGGCTTTATAGTATATAATCTAATGTTGCTAATGTATATTTGAATACATAACATATAATACTACAGTCATGTGTCATAACACATCTGTCATCATTAAACAGCAAATGAACAGTTTATTGAGTATTTTTTACCTGAGTCATGCTTTGAACAGGATCAGGCCCAATCTCAGACACAACCAGCACAAAAACCAAAAGGACTGTTTCTTTACGATATATAATCAACAGAAAACAGGAAGTGTTATGCATTAGTGACTAAAAGGTTCACCTGTTAATGTGAGGCTATTGTTAGCAAACAGACATTTTTCTGAAATTTTGAGAAGATACAGATCAGTGCATAAATGAGTTCAAGATTAAAAGAACATAAAACAGGACTGTCCTCTTTTAAAATACTTATTTTGCCCAAATTAGTTACATTCTGTGCAGATTTAAGGGAATACATTTGAAAGAAAGGGGTAAGATCATTACCCATAATGCAGTGCACCGTTGCTGAGAAAGAGACCTGCACAACCCAGCCTGACCCCTGACCCTTGATCCAGATGAGTGTTGGGACAGGCCTTTGTCTCTAAAACAAGGGCTCAGGTCTGACAAATTCATCATCCATTCAGAGTTTATTTATTTATTACAGATTTATAAATACATTACAAATACATTCTGTACACACATTAAAAATACATTTGGAGCAAAAGGAACAAAGACAAAAAAGGAATAAAATATGTAACAAAAGAAAAAAAATTCTATAAATCATAAGAAATAGAATTTGCCTGAAGTTGATTTGGTGACAAAGACCACACAGAACCAGTTTTGTTGGGACTGTAAAATGGAGCTGTGTGTGTAAAGTTTTAATAATCCTCCAGGACCAGGTCTGTGGGGACCAGCCTGGACTAAACGAGACCCAGTTATTTTTACTGATCTGAACAGATTTTACAAGGTTCTGAACTGGTTTTATCAGGACTTGGGTCTACATGGATCTGACCTGGTTTTATCAGGTCTAGAACTGGTTCTGTGTGGATCTGACCTGGTTTAATTAGGACTAGAGCAGGTTGTTTTGCTCCAGAGGCTTTTATCTTTAATAATTTATTTTTATCACAAACAAAAGTGACTCAGGCTCATTTTTAATTCAACAGCGTTTCACACAAACAGAACAAACAGTCCTGGGTCAGGACCAGGACCGAGCAAAACCGGGTCAGGACCAGGACCTACAGACACAGAGTCAAGACCAGGGCCGACCTACAGAGACTGGGTCAGGACCAGGACCTACAGACACAGAGTCAAGACCAGGGCCGACCTACAGAGACTGGGTCAGGACCAGGACCTACAGACACAGAGTCAAGACCAGGGCCGACCTACAGAGACTGGGTCAGGACCAGGACCTACAGACACAGAGTCAAGACCAGGGCCGACCTACAGAGACTGGGTCAGGACCAGGACCTACAGACACAGAGTCAGGACCAGGACCGAGCAAAACCGGGTCAGGACCAGGACCTACAGACACAGAGTCAAGACCAGGGCCGACCTACAGAGACTGGGTCAGGACCAGGACCTACAGACACAGAGTCAAGACCAGGGCCGACCTACAGAGACTGGGTCAGGACCAGGACCTACAGACACAGAGTCAGGACCAGGACCGATTTTTGATTAATATGTCCATTTATGCTATCTGAAAACTTTTGTTTTACTTTGCAGTAAAAGCCAATTTATTGCCTTGTGGTAGCGACAATATCGGTGATTAGGGGCCAATGGGTGGATTATATCCATTTTATTTACAGTCTATGGATGTAACTATGCACTGGCAGCAGTAATCTCGTGAGATCAAGGCGGTTGAGCTTCATGAACTACATGATGTGCATGATGGGAAATGATGTCCTATCAGTGTGAGCAGTGACGGCTGATTGGACCTGAGCGCTGACACTTCACTGGCTCCTTTCCTCCAGACACACACTTTATTCATTTTAATCTATTCTAGACAAAAAGCTTACAAACTGGTGAAAACTGTTTAGACTTTAATCAAACATGGAGAACACATTACAATAATCAACATAATTTATTTATTTCAAAATTAATGTTTTCATAGCCGACTCAACAATTAAAATCAGCTTTGTCATAAACAGTTTCAGTCAATGGTGTTTTGAACCAGAGGTCTAGACTTTCTCACTCTCCGTCATTTTGACGGACAGAGTTGTACAATTTCTGTCCTACTCTATTATTACCTGACATTTTATATTTTCATACTTTAATAATACTTATGGCTTTCTGTTTTACTTACATTTTAAGAAATTTCAAGATGAGCATAGAGGACAGATTATTAATTTTATTTCTGAACAGCAGATATTTTGTGCTTGAACTCTAGATAACGCAGTATAGTACCATATCCACTTCAAGGTCCTCCTCATCACTTACAAAGTCCGCAATGATCTTGCCCCCCCATACCTCTCAGATCTCCTTCAACGACATTGCCCCTCCAGCTGTCTCCGAGCCTCTGACTCAAATCTCCTCACCCCATCACTAAATCCAAGGAAGCAGGAAGCACACCACTCTTCTGCTTCATGCTTGTGATCTCCTCATACCAGCCAAAGCCTGCTTCACTCCATCTTCCTGCAGCTGCTGTTCTGCTTCAGCTTCTTGTGTATGTATCGAACAACACTTCCAGTAGCGATTAATATCCGTAATCCAATGCTTCTTCTGGAGACGTGCAAGCTTGGTGAACTGAGAAAAGCCATTTTGGAAGTGCTCCTTGTTATTACAGAAGGGGTTATATGGGAAGATTTTGACTGGGTCTTTCTGTAAGTGACGTGATGGTAAGTTCCCAGCATTATCTGCTTTACATTTTCTGGACCTGGTTGATGTGAGTCACGTGACCCTTGAGTTGTCACTTGACTTCCCACAGAACCATTGAAGTGTTTTTGAAAAAGAGATGAGGCTAGAGTTAAACTGAGAATTAAAACTGTTCCAACATTCATCTGAAGCACGGTTCAACCAATGACTGTATAAATATAGACAACTTCCGCCCATTGGTCCCCTATTCACCAATATTGTCCTCACCACAGGGCAATAAAATGACGGTTACATACAGGCTTTTTGGCTTTTACTGCAGAGTAAAACAATAGTTTTCAGATAGCATACTCGGACGTATTAATCCCCCCTCAAAAAACAAGAGTTGTCACGTAGTAAAAACTTAGCTCTAGAGACCGGAGCCATCTTTTGTACCAGGCTGTAAACATGATTTACACTTGTAAAGTCACCATTGGGTTTCTCCCAGTCCCAGAAGGGGCTGGACATAAGGAGTGTGACGTCACCCATAGTGTTACGAACCTCGAGGTTGATGCTCTTTCAGGCACCATTTTTAGCCATTATGGAGGTCGCCATGTTGATTTTATGGAGCCAGAAGTCCCTAATTTGAGCATATGGGCTGAGTTGAGGGCCCGTTTGCATGGTAACCAGTGAGCCAATCAGAGGCTCGCTTTTTTGTTGATCACGCGCTCGCTAACCCTATCACATCTACAACTAGCAAAACTAATCTGCTATAGTACTATAATTATAAACCGTATGTTGTATAGATATATAAAGTTGATCATTTAGCATATTTTCTGTATGATATCTATCTTAGCGTCTGTGGTTAATTGTTTTCTTAAACTTATTTTAATAAATACTTAAAATAGACACATTGCATACTTAAAAAAAAAGGTTATTTAGAATTTGTAGTCAAAGAAGTAAGTGCTGTATTTTTGAGATGGAGTAAATACTTTATAAAAAGAGACAAAATCATGTGTTTTATGATTTCTGATTCTTTTCCACAATAACTTATATTGCTTAAAAGTTTTGTCTGTTTGCTTTCATCTACCTTCATGTTATTTAAAAACGCTTTTTATAAGTTATTAACTCTTAAATACAAAGTGTATAAATTATTGTAGATTTAAGAGCTTGAAATACAGTTTATACATGCCTTCAAACCTAGAAGCACATAAATAAATAGAGATTTGATTTAGTTTAAGTTTATTTAAAAGAAGCTGAAGTTGTAGATGGACCAGGATGTGATGTAGGATGAAGCTGAGGAAGACGAGGCTGGGCTATGTCAACTGTGCAGGAGCAGAGAGGACCGACAGAGCAGCAGACCGATAACTGGACTGGACTGGGGAGGGCCGACAGAAGCAGCAGCAGACAGGTAACTGTAGAGGAGCAAAGACAGAGAACAAAGTAATAACATGTTTAAAACAAGTCTTACTGTTGGGACCGGTCACCTCTGAACATGAGATGTACTGATAATCATTAGGCCCGAGCCGGTGATGACCAGGAGGGCCTATTGTTTTTGCTTGAGTTATATATATATATTTTTTTTTTCTGCAAAATGATCCTCAATTTGACCCGGTGAACATTCACAAAAAGTCATTTTTATTGGGCCCAAAGTTCAAGGCCGGCAAAAAATTTATGTATTTGAAGTCCCCAAAATATATATATAAAAAATGACTCAGTGGCGACCCCTAGAAAAGTCAAAATACATTGGGCCTCTGGAAAGTGAAAGTATTTTTTTTTTCCAATGTAGAAATACAAAACTTGGTACATTTATAGAACACTTCAGGGCAAACAGAAAAGTCTACGACAGCCACAGCCTAAACTCAACAGGAAGTCCACCATGTGGGGTGAAAGGCAAAAGATTCAACCCAATGTGTTTTCATCTAAAATGCCCCAAATTTGTTAGGGTTAGGGTTAGGGTTAGTATTATCTAGACACGAGTGCCAAAAAAAGTTTGTTTTTTGATACATTTGTGGCTGTGGTCGTAATGAGCCTGTGAAGAGGCAGACATTTCTTTGGGAAATAAATGCCATTTACCAAATGCCAGAATCCTTCCTTTGGAGGACACTCCTCCAGAGCAAAGACTAGAGTCTTGGAAAACTCCTCAGAATCTTTTGGAACTGGTAAACTTGTTATTTTAGACAAGTACTATTTACATTTTCACTTTTTAACAGGCGGGTGCAGCGCTTTCTGAGTCATTGTAAATCTCCAAAAAGTGATTTAAATCATCTGAATTAAACCAAACACAGCTAGCATTAGCTTTTAGCTAACCGCAAGCAATCTCCATTCATGAACAGCAGCAACTAACAAACTAATTAACAAAAAACAAAGATGCACTGGCTAAAACGCTTTGGAAAACATAGACTAACAAAAAACAAAGATGCACTGGCTAAAACGCTTTGGAAAACATAGAGTAACCAAAAACAATCTTTGGTTGTAGCAAAAAGCTTAACTTTTGCTAATTTAAAATAGTCAGGCTTCCATTAATCTGTTTTCTGTCCATAAACATCCAGTGTCTTCTTCTCCTGAGGGAGCATTGTAAACAACAAGATGTAAGCGAGTGCCAATCAAACCTGGCAGCCACGCCCCCGCGAGCCGACATAGCAATATGGAGGCAGCTGAATTAAGTTATTAAGAATTAAGTTATTAATCTTAATATCTTGAGTTATGTGACAAATATCAATATAACGATTATGTGAATAATACAAATGTGTTCAAACAAAGACGGCATAGTTAGAATGATGACTGTAACAAAAATAGTCACACTTTTTTAATGGATGTTAATGGGGGTCAGGGTTGATGGAGCCAACCCCTACTTCCTAGTAGGCTTCCAACTCGGAAGCGGGCTTGCTATGTCCACGCCTACTAACCGTCAATGGTTTCTCCATAGATTGTAAATAAATATGGATGTAATCCGCCCATTGGTCTCCTATTCACCGATATTGTCATTACGACAAGGCAATAAAATGGCAGTTACATCCAGGCTTTCGTCTTTTACACCATAGTAATGCAATGGGGGTATATCTCTGTTTTTTGCTGTATTTCGCCGTATGGCGGCGCCGTTACTCAAGGACCATTTAGGAGGTTTCATGAGAGAGGCTTGGGTTTCTCCTTATAGTTCCGCTTTTGGAGCCTGCCCTCTGGTGGACGGAGGTATATCGCTGTACATTGCTGGGTACTGCTTGGGGTGGCGCCCTTACTCGAGGACCTTTTAAGAGGTTCCATGAGAGAGGCTTGGGTTCAACAGAGACATGAGAAGATCACAGACCGGTTTCTTTGATTTGACAAGACTTTGAACAGGAAGCAGCTTGAGCAGTTCTGAGTGCCATCTGGCGGACACTTCTCAAAGAAAATGGTCTCTGGCCATATCTTCATTGCTGCACACCTTTCCTAAATTGGCGCTCTTCTACTGTTCCTGATCTGAAGTCAGATCTTATCTTATTTACAAACAACGCTGGTTTTTCCTTTGGTTTCACTTGGACGTAGTGGTTTTAGGTGGATTTGACCTGAATGAGAATTTTATTTGAACAATTTTATTTAGGATTCAAAACGATTTTGGTTTGGATTGATCTCATGGGTTTATCTTAATTTCTACAGGTTTATATTCTGAGGGTGTAGGAACCTTTCTCCGCGGAACCTTTCTTCTGCCGCCTGTTCCCACGCGGACACTGATGCAGGATGGAAACATGGCGGCAGGGCTCGTTCTCGTGTCTTATCGGTTCCGCGGACTTCTGGCTGTGCGCATACCCGCTGCGCGCGCCCTGGCCCCGGGTCTGGTGCCGTTTCGGGTTCGGACCTTTTCCCTGAAGTCGGACTCGGAACCGAACCTGGAGGAGAACCCATTTTACGCCAAATACCGCGAGAAGATCCGGGAGCTGCGCAGGTGTCGTCAGCACCAGATTAAAAATAAATAAAAAAATTAACATAGACAGAATTAATGTTTGTGCTACTGACTCTTTTAGGTTTTTAAGTTCTCTTGGCCTAAAAATCCTGGTAAAGAACTGGTTTTAGTTGGATCTGAACAGGTTTAAGAGGTTTTTCTGTTCCAGCTCAGACCCAGAGGAGTTCAAGGCTCGGCTCCAGAACCGTGTCAAACCAGAACCAGTGGGTCACAGCGAACAGGTCCAGTTCATACGGCACCTGGAGCAGACACAGGTCAGGGGTTTGGTCCTGTGTAGACCTGGTTTAGTCCCGCTTTAGTCCCGGTTTAGACCAGGTTTAGTCCTGGTTTAGACTTGGTTTAGACCCGTTTTACTTTAGTCCCGCTTTAGACCAGGTTTAGTCCCGGTTTATACTTGGTTTAGACTTGCTTTAGTCCTGGTTTAGTCCTGGTTTAGACCAGGTTTAGACCAGGTTTAGTCCCGCTTTAGTCCTAGTTTAAACCCGGTTTAGATCCGGTTTAGACTTGGTTTAGTCCCGCTTTAGTCCCGGTTTAGACCAGGTTTAGTCCCGGTTTAGACCAGGTTTAGGTTCAGATTATTTGAAGTAGACTTTGTTTTTTTCCTGATTATTTTCCCTTTTTTATGTTCAGTTGGAAACAGGAGCCAAAGCATCGTGTGGTGGATTGACAGGAGTCGGCTCCAAGGTTTTTCTTTGGATTTTTTTATCTGTAAACACCTTATCCACAAATATTAAAGGGCAATAACTTCAAATCTTAATTCCTCAGACTCTGGACTCCATTCTTAACCTAGACCTAATCCAGAACAAGTCTGGACCTGAGATCTCACAGGTGAGTTCCCTCCTCTTACAACCCAAAAAAACTGACAAGACCCCGCCTTAATTTGGGCTCTGTCCACAGATCTGGAACCAGTACTTCTCCTCCAAGGACACCATCAGCGCCGCCATCCCAGTGAGTCCAGACTTATCTGGTTTTAACAAGTTCTAGTTGCATTTGAACAGGTTTTGGATTGGTCCAGGGCTTTTTCCCGTCGGGCAGGGACTTTAACTTTTTGGTAGCACGACGGGTTCTTAAATGGTGAAATACATTTTGTTTGATTTGCATTGTTCACTGTGTCTAATCTGTGTTTAACTGTTGGAAAGCAATGGTAGAAGTTTCTGATCATGCAAACTTGTCCGCAGAAATTTCATTTAATCGCTATTCATGTTTTGAACAACAGGGTCTGCTCTGTTTACTGCAAACTCAATGACAACAAATAGTTTCCAAATAGTTTCAAGCATGGCCACGAGAGTGTAGTTGTTAGTAGTCCTCGTCCAAATCAGAGGTGTGGCGGTTTAAATAAATCCACTTTTGCAAAAGGCGTTCACTCGTTCACCGTGTGTCTCTCCGCTGTTGCTGCACCGGTCCAGGCCCGAGTCGTCTCCGCGCGGACTTAACAAGTGCAACAAAAACATGTCTGTGTCTGAGCTGTGCGCTTTACTCTCACTCTCAAATGTCCCGTCACCGGCGGAGAACAGAGAGAATGTGAGCAGTAATCTGTGTTGGCAAGGAGGCTAAACTTTAAACAGAGGCTGCTGTCCTGAGTCTGAACCATCTCTGAGTCATGAGTTATTATTTCATTAAGTGTTCTGTTTGAGGCCCTTGTCAGAGAGATGTTATAATGTTCTGGATCATGTGCTGCCTTCTGTGTCTTTGTTGCAGCCACTGAGAACAAAGACCAGGGGTGTCCAACTTAAGGTCCATGGGCCAAATCCGGTCCTTTGTGAAGTTCTTCTGGGCCTCACATTAATTATTACTGTTAATACATTTTTTTTATAAATAACAGGTAAAAATGTATAAAAGATAACAGTTAGAAAAAGATTTGTTTTGATAAAGTTCTACTGTTTTAGTGAAACACATGAGACCTGTGTTTATTATTGGGTTTGATCTAAAGAGGTTTAGTTCTCAGCTAAAGTTAATAAGAACTAATTATTGAACTCAAAATAATTAACCAGGTCCAAATCCAGCACCGGCAGATTTATTTGGGATTTTAAGTTGCGTTGTTAATATCCACTTTTTTTTTTTACAAACTTAATCAAACGTAAGTGCAAATGTACGTTCAAACGTATACAAACGTACCTAGCCTTATAAGCAAATTCAATTTTGTGTGTGTGTGTGTGTGTGTGTGTGTGTGTGTGTGTGTGTGTGTGTGTGTGTGTGTGTGTGTGTGTGTGTGTGTGTGTGTGTGTGTGTGTGTGTGTGTGTGTGTGTGTGTGTGTGTGTGTGTGTGTGTGTGTGTGTTCCTATTTAACCCTCTGGGACTGTTAGAAAAAACAAATGTTACTACTGTTAAACACATAAATGGGCTCTTAATTTTATTACTAAGAAAAGTATAAATATAATTATAATATGTATAAATCTAAGTGATACTCTGCTTTGATACAACTCTAAGGGTTAGGGTTAGGCTATAAAATGATAATTATTAGAATGTCCTGCTTTTCAATGTACCACATTAAAATAATATAAATCATGAGTTTTTTTCATAATCTGTTTTGTGATGAATTATTAGAGCCTGGGACAGGTCATCCATTAGCAGATAAATTATTGAAACCCATTGTAACTGCAGTTTTTGAACTCTTCTTAATAAGATCTTAAGTCTCAAACTGATCTGATACAGTGGAAAGAAAAAGTATGAAAAACCTTTTAGAATGTCATGTTTTTCTGAATAGAGTTGTTTTAAAATGTGTTCTGATCTTCATCGAAGTAAAGGGTATTGACAAACCTGTGTCTAAAATGTGTTACAGAAAAAAATATCTTATCTTTCATGTCTTTATTAAACATTGAAAATGTTGAATGGCAACAATAACCTCAGCCAGGTTATTTTAGCCCATTCTTCCTGCAGAATGGCTTTAGCTCTGTCATATCCTTTGGACGCCTCATGTGTTTGGTCCTCTTCAAGTCAATCCAAAGCATTTCTGTTGGGTCGAGGTCTGGGCTCTGACTTGGCCACTCCAAAAGGACAATTTTGTTTTTCTGAAGCCACTCTGTTGTGGACTTGCTCTGGTGTTTTGGGTCGTTGTTCTGTCACCCACCTTCTTTACAAATTCAGCTGACATACATCCTCACATTATCCTGAAGAACTGTGTGATACACTTGGGAATTCATCTTCCCCTCAACGATTGAATACTGCAAGTGTGAACGCACCCTTGATGGATCTTAACAAGTTTTAGTTGGATTTGAAGAAGTTTCATTTGGATTTGGAGTTTTAGAATGTTTTAACCTGGTTTCAGCTGGTTCTGACCGTGCTTCTCTCTGTCTTGTTCCAGAGTGAGACCTATGAGTTGATCCAGACCCGTTCTCGGTCCTGTCCTATGGTGGGTTTTATCTGGACTTTATTGGGTTTGTGTTTCTGACGTTTGTTTCTAATCTTTGGTCTGGTTCAGTTCCTGTTTGCTCTGCCTCGCTCCGACGGATACGAGTTCTTTGTGGGACAGTGGTCGGGTCATAATCTTCACTTCACCTCCCTCATTAACCTACAGGTCTGTTATTACTCATTAATCTTCAGTTTTTAGTTACTGACATAGAGGTCAGTTATTACTCATTAACCTTTAGTTATTACTTATTGCAGGTTAATTATTACTAATTAACCTGCAGGTCAGTTATTACTCATTTATATACGGGTCAATTATTTCTTCATTAAAATACAGGTCAGTTATTACACATTAATATATAGGTCATTTATTACTCTTTAATGTACGGGTTAGTTATTCCTCATTAATATACAGATCAGTTATACATTTACATTTATTCATTTGGCAGACGCTTTTATCCAAAGCGACTTACATTTGTTCTACTGTAATAACCAGTGTTACAGCCACTGGAGGCAAGGTGGGTTAAGTGTCTGAACTGTGGGGAGACAAACCGTCGAATCAAACCGGCGACCTTCCAGTTGAAGGACGACCACTCTACCACTGAGCCACTGCGCCCCCACAGTTATTACTCATTAATATACTGGTCAGTTATTACTCATTAATATACTGGTCAGTTATTACTCATTAATATACTGGTCAGTTATTACTCATTAATATACTGGTCAGTTATTACTCATTAATATACTGGTCAGTTATTACTCATTAATATACTGGTCAGTTATTACTCATTAATATACTGGTCAGTTATTACTCATTAGATAGGTCATTAAATGTGGGCGCAGTGGCTCAGTGGTAGAGTGGTCGTCCTTCAACTGGAAGGTAGGCGGTTCAATTCCCGCTCTCTCCACAGTTCATACTGTCGATGTGTCCTTGGGCAAGGCACTTCCAGCTATTTCAGCTGTAACACTGGTAAATGGAAGCTTCATGTAAGTCAGTTTGGATAAAATAATCTGCTAAATGTAAATGTAAATTACACGCATATATACGGGTCAGTTATTACACATTAATCTACTGGTCAGTTATTACACATTAATATACTGGTCTGTTATTACTATTAACATGCAGGTCAGTTATTACTCATCAATATACTGGTCAGTTATTACACATTAATTTACTGGTCAGTTATTACTCATTAATCTTCAGTTTTTAGTCACTGACATAGAGGTCAGTTATTACTCATTAACCTTTAGTTATTACTTATTGCAGGTTAATTATTACTAATTAACCTGCAGGTCAGTTATTACTCATTTATATACGGGTCAATTATTACTCATTAAAATACAGGTCAGTTATTACACATTAATATATAGGTCATTTATTACTCTTTAATGTACGGGTTAGTTATTCCTCATTAATATACAGATCAGTTATACATTTACATTTATTCATTTGGCAGACGCTTTTATCCAAAGCGACTTACATTTGTTCTACTGTAATAACCAGTGTTACAGCCACTGGAGGCAAGGTGGGTTAAGTGTCTGAACTGTGGGGAGACAAACCGTCGAATCAAACCGGCGACCTTCCAGTTGAAGGACGACCACTCTACCACTGAGCCACTGCGCCCCCACAGTTATTACTCATTAATATACTGGTCAGTTATTACTCATTAATATACTGGTCAGTTATTACTCATTAATATACTGGTCAGTTATTACTCATTAATATACTGGTCAGTTATTACTCATTAATATACTGGTCAGTTATTACTCATTAGATAGGTCATTAAACGTGGGCGCAGTGGCTCAGTGGTAGAGTGGTCGTCCTTCAACTGGAAGGTAGGCGGTTCAATTCCCGCTCTCTCCACAGTTCATACTGTCGATGTGTCCTTGGGCAAGGCACTTCCAGCTATTTCAGCTGTAACACTGGTAAATGGAAGCTTCATGTAAGTCAGTTTGGATAAAATAATCTGCTAAATGTAAATTACACGCATATATACGGGTCAGTTATTACACATTAATCTACTGGTCAGTTATTACTCATTCATATACTGGTCAGTTATTACTCATCCATATACTGGTCAGTTATTACTCATCAATATACTGGTCAGTTATTACTCATTAATATACTGGTCTGTTATTACTATTAACATGCAGGTCAGTTATTACTCATCAATATACTGGTCAGTAATTACACATTAATTTACTGGTCAGTTATTAATATTATATATATTTCAGACGGTGGGGGACAGCGCCCCCTGTCTGCTGGTGCTGTACCATTTTCCTGAGTTGAAGGACAAAGGCCTGGTCCTGATGACGGCCGACAGAGAACCATCCTTCATTGTGAGTCTTACACTTTTATCTGAGCTCAAATCCAGAGCACAAATCAAAACGGGATCAGAGTTAGGTCTACAGCAGGTCTATATGGAGCTAAACCTGGGACAGAACCAGGTTAAATCATGATCACAAATATCTTTTTGTAAAACAGACTCTGTAAGTAAAATAACTGTGTGTTTATTTGTGAGAGTTAAATTTTTTGTTTAAGTCACGCTCAAGTTTTTCGTTTTTGAAAACCATACTTTGGATCTGTCCCAGTTCTGCCTTGGCTCTGGTTCTGACCCGGTTCTGCTCTGTTTCCAGGGCGTGCACGAGGCCCAGTGCTTGGCCAATCAGGTGCAGCTTTTCTACGGCTCTCGATGCGCAGTGTTCCAATTGGTCGAGGACTTTAACCACCGTCCAATAGAATTCAAGCACATGGACGTCATCGCCGAGCTGGAGCAGAGTGGACTCGTGACCAAGACCTGCTAAAGTCAAAGCCACAGAGAGTCCACCTGAAGACCACACAGACGTGGACCTGTTGGCACAGGACTAAACCAGGACTAAACCAGGACTAAACCAGGACTAAACCAGGACTAAACCAGGACTGAAAGATGTGCTACCTAATTTTTTGTTGTCATCCCTGTCTCAGACTCCGCTTTCCCATGAAAGCAGCCTAGGAGCCTCTCTTACATCTTTTATTAAAAAAATTAAGCCAAACTAATAATGCTAATACAGTATACCAAACTGAAGTTTAGTGCTAAGCATTAGCTTAGTGTTAGCTAAGCATTGTTAAATTAATTGTTAGATTTGGTTTAAAAACAAGACAACAAAGATACATTTAGAAATGGATTACTGGATTAATTCTTGCAAGAAAGAAACAAATCAGACACATGCAACAATGGTACATGGTGATTTGTTTAAAAAAATTAACAGCACATGCCCCTCTGAGCTCCAGGCTCGTGGATGGACGTGTAATGAGCAGATGTGTCAGTCACAAATGTGAATAAGTTTACATGTATCTGCCACCAAGTGTACAGGACAGAGTGTCCCTGAAAAGTGATTAGATGTAGTGCAAAGTTTGTCTTGTTTGGGTTAGCATGGAGCCGATAGGAGATACACTTAAAGAAATAAAGTCATAAGTGTTTGTGGATATGCTTATGAACTGGAATCACTCCAAAACAACAAATAAAATTCAGAAATGCTGGAGATGAATTGGCCTGACCCTGGCTATCCATTTCTGTCTTTAAAACAAACATAAACAAAACATGGAGTGAGACATATGCACATTCATAATGATTCAAATCAATTATTTTATTCATAATAACTTCAGTGAACCATACGGCCCTTAGGACTGTAGTATGATCCGTCCTGGAGCTGTTGTCCCGTTGGTGTTCATGCAAACGTTAACGTCCCTCAGATATCAAAGTGTTCATCTGAGGTCAAAGCCTCGACCACAGTCGTTGGGCAGGTGCATGTCCAGGAATGTTGACCCAACAATGGCCACATCCATCAATCTCACCAACAAGCTCCAGATACATGGAAAGCAGCATTTATATTAATACAGATTCTAATTTAAACTCATATTTTAACTGTATTAAACCATTATTGGTATAGTATTGTGTTAACCAGGCATAACCTGCCTCATCATTTTAATACAGTTTGGTTTGAGACGTTTTCCTTTTGAGACGTGGGATAACCATGGCTCGATAAACTAAAAAAAAGTGATCCTATAAAATACTGTTTATGCTCATTAAATCTTTGTATTGTTACTTCATCAATTAGTATCTGTATTTCAGAAATCAGAAATAACTTTGCATGATCTAATGTCACAAACTTTTGAGAAGTCTTTAAATGGACAGTGTCTTTCATATTGCCTTTTTAAATCATCTAATTAGGGAAAGAAATATTTTTTTTTTACCTTCAATTAAATAACTATAATAATCTTTTACATTTCCTTTTACTTTACATTTTCTTTGTCATCCTTGGGGCAGGCTCATGCCTCTGGGTATAATTCTGTGCAGCCTCCAAGTCCTGCATGCTCTGGCCACATCGCTTGCCCCCACAACACCATCAGGAAAGACTATACATAATATCGACAATATTTTAAAATCCCCACATATAAAATGTCTTAAGGCTTTTGTCTATAAAGCAGTGTTTCCCAATGAGAAATTATGAGTGCAATGGAAGATTATCCATTTTCACCTGATTGGTCCTCTAGCTCTTCCATTAGAGGGCAGTTTTGTACTAAATACGTACATAGTCGAGTGAGACAACGCTGCAGGTTATCCATCGCGGATAATAGCGATGGATAAATATTTGAAAAGAAAAAGTAGGCCAGTAGGCAGAGACAGATTATAATTTAACAAGCAATGGCCAGGTTTATTCTTGCAAGAAGAAGCAAAGCAGACACACAGTAACACATGTTACAGCGGAGGTTTGCTTAAAGATGTAAACAGAACATAAGACTTTATACACACAGTGAAAGCCTTGGTGGGAGGTGTCTTACAGACCCACAGCCCCCCAAGGCACAAGGCTCCAGGTGCAGACGTCCCGGGACAAGCCTTGTCTCAGTCTAGTTAAGTCTACTTCATGCTTGGATTAACACGAAGGACATGACCTGAAGAGAACTATAAGCCCCCAGTAACTCTAAACATTCTAAAAATAAAAATTATTCTATCAGTAACCTGAATAAATTGAGACTATATTTTCAATATATTTAAATATATATATATATAGTTTTTGTGCCATTTTTGTTTAGTGGTGTGCCTTGTGACTTTTCTAACGTAAAGTATGTTCCGTGGCTATAAATGTCTATAAAGGACTCTGTTACCACCAGGTGGTTTATAAATACAAGAAAACATTATGTTTTTGCATTAAGAGATTATAGGGTGCACGTGGCAGAGTGGTTAGCACTCCTGCTTCACAGCAAGAAGGTTGTGAGACCGACTCCGGTCTTTCTGTGAGGAGTCTGCATGTCCTCCACGTGTTACCGTGGGTTCTCTCCGGGTACTCCGGCTCCTCCCACCGTCCAAAGACATGCATGTACAGGTTAATCGGCAACTCTAGAGTGTCCCTAGTGAATAAAAGTGAGAGTGAATGATTGCTTGTCATTGTCTGTCTCTAAATGTCAGCCCTGCGACTAACTGACCACTGTCCAGGGTGAACCCCGCCTCAGGCCCAAAGCTGATGGGATAGGCTCCAGTCACCCGCGACCCCTAACGGGACAAAGCGGTAGAAAATGAATGAATGAATGAATTAAGAGATTATCAGTTGCTAAGGTCGTGTTTCCACCACTTTTGTCCACATGAAGAATGCACCCCATCACTTTTCTTGTTTCTGTTTAAGTAGCCATTAAGTGTTGAGTTAACCTAACTTCTTCCTTAAGTTTCTTCTTATTTATCCATGTTTCCAAAATGGCAACCATTAATAGTAATTATTGTGTAATTAACAAAATGCTAAAGGAGTTATTACCAATATTGTATTGAAGTATAAGTGCAGTGTTCTGTTCTTAGGCACATATTTTGTTTGTTCATAGCAAACATTACTTAGAATTTATAACAAGCTATAGTAATATTCCAAAATCTTACACTTCTTAAATCCCACAAAATAAATAACTTGAAATAGTGAGTAAAACACAGTGAGCAACTTGAAAATGCTCGTAAATGTTACCTTTTATTTACTTAATTCTCATTAACATCAGGTTTCTCAAAAAACACCTCAACAATCAGTCAGGTTCCATCCAATATTGTTTTAACTGTTTTAAACAAGCCTAATATATTTTCACTAACCAGATTTAAAAGCCTCTATATCTCAAACAGAATTGGGCTGTAGAAGTAACAGATTTAGTCTATTGTAGTGGTCAAGTATTGTACATTTATTATAAAATACAATTTAAAAAAAACTCTTGTTCTTAATTTCAGTTTTTCTGATTACTTAACAAAACAATATTTATCCCAAACAATATTTAATCCCATTCAGTTCCTCGTATAGTTTACCAACATTTTGTTTTCCATAGAATCAATGAAACCCAAATGTGGACTGTTGTTATAGGAATATTTTATATCCATATATTTAACCAGAGAGACACGGAGACCGATTATAATTTAACAAGCAATGGCCAAGTTTTAATCCTTGAAGGAGAAGCAAAGCAGCACAATATTACAGCGGAAGGTTTGCTTAAAGATGTAAACAGAACATGAGATTATATACAACACAGTGACGTCCCTAGTGAGAGGCGTTCACAAGGGTCCAGGAGAAAGAGTCCCGGGACAAGCCATGTCTCAGTCTTGTTATGTCTACTTCCTGCTTGGATTAGAGCGAAGGACATGACATGAATTTGACATGACCTGAAGAGAACTATAAGCCCCCAGTAACTCTAAACATAAGAATTAAAATTATTATAACATTCACCCTCTTTATGCTAATAACAATTAGCATAAACAATCTACTAGCTTGAGTGTGAGTTGTTTACTTTTGACAAAGCGAAAACCCAGCAGGGCATCTGACCTAGCCTAAGTACACTTGACCTTTTGACCTAACGCTGGGAAAAAGTCTTTGTCCAGCCCTTGCCCCAAGGCGGCGTCAACACACAAACATCAAGCATTAACTTTATGTAATCCCAAAACTGAATCTCAAAACACATTTCAAATCAAAGACAAAATGATTATACATGATATGTTCACAATCATTCAAAATCAAATTTGTAAAAATCCATAAATCAAAACACAGTGTCACTCCAAAATAAAGTAGAAAAATATGCCAGAGTTTAAGCTGGTCGGCCCATCGGACTCAAGATCTCCGGCCTGTCCCTGCCTGTCCATTACTGTCCCTGCCTGTCCTTTACTGTCCCTGTAACGAAAAGAAAAACACATGGAGTGAGACATATGCACATTCATAATGATTAAAACCAATTCTCTTAAGCATCATAACTTCAATGAACCATACGGCCCTTAGGACTGTAGTATGATCCGTCCTGGAGCTGTTGTCCCGTTGGTGTTCATGCAAACGTTAACGTCCCTCAGATATCAAAGTGTTCATCTGAGGTCAAAGGACCACAGTCGTTGGGCAGGTGCATGTCCAGGAATGTTGACCCAGCAATGGCCACATCCATCAATCTCACCAACAAGCTCCAGATACATGGAAATCAACACAAACAAAAGTTATAAGACATGGAAGTGCCACACAAGTACATCTCAACACAGATTTAAAATACCAGTCAATTTTCCAAATATTTTGTAATTATTTTTAAAACCAGGTCAAAATCAATTACTATATTCCAGAATCCTCTGCCAATCCTTCTGCAGAATGTGAAGCTCTTTCTTAAAAAGCTTTAGTTATGCTGTTAACTAGACCTGAGTTACTTTGGATGAAATCCTGTAGATCTCACCTTTTCAGCTCAAAGCAGCTTCAGTGCTTGTGTTCTGTCCAGTCCTTGGACCAGGTTTAATTCATTTCCAGTTTTAATTCACAGTTCCAGCATTTCTCGTGCCATTCATTATCCTTTGTTGGTTATAACCTAATTAATTTAATCCACATTTTCATATATTTTGTCTTAAAGGTAAAATTCTAATTTCAGTGCTAATTGAATTTTAGCCTTATATTCATTAAGGACACCTTGAAGGACCCTCTGTCTTCGATGTATAAGGGGTTCTCAAATAAACCTGAAGGAACTGCTGTTTGGTTCCTAAGGTGTGAGGTTCTACTCACGATGTTCTCCGTCACATTGTATGTGAACAAATAAACCAGGATCCTTTAAGGACGCATGTTTCCGGTCAGCAGGCAATGCTCTAATGGTCTTACTTCCACAAAACCTCCAAACTTCTGCTTTGCACTGCACCTGTCCCTGATCTCTGTTTGTCAGGTTCAGAGTGATGTTACAGGACGTCCTGTCACTGGCCCTGCTCACAGGTGTACTCCAGGTGTAACCAAGATGATTATAAGTTCAAAGAACCATGTTAATATTAGCTCTTACTGGTGGCTATATTAATTTTCAAATCCTCTTTTCTAAGCCGGTACCTTCTGTGGTTGGCTTCCATCAAAATAAAATATAAACAAACAAATCAAACGTTCTCTGACATTTTTAGACCCAGAGAAAGTGCCCTTCAGGCTTTCGTCAAACGAAACCATACAAGCTCTTAAAATGATCAAACCATAAAAATGAAACACAGATAAACCCTGTTTCCACAGATATGTTCTGCTGGAAATCTAATTTAATCTGAAAGGTTCCATCAGATCAAACAGTGCTCCTCCAGAACGGTCCTGTCAACTTTCTTTCTTTATTTTTATTTACTGTATTAAACACTGTTGTTATAGCCTCATGCTAACCATTAGGTTAACCACGCATCACCTCTTGACTTTAATAAAGTTAGACAGTTAGTTTAAATCTTCTTTTCCCTCTCTTTTTGTGACCTGGGGAACCCATGTCACAAAACAAACAACAAAAAAAATCAAAAATCAAAAATGAAAGGCCATTGCCATTAATCATTAAAATTTCAGCTCATAAACAAACAAAAAAAACATAAATAGACACAAAATCAAAAATGAAAGGCCAGTGCCATTGATCATTTTAATTTCAGTCCATAGTCAAAAAACATAAAAACATAAACTTAAAATCATAAAATGTAATTAGTATGCATTTGTCTTCTTTATGTTTTCCAAACAGCATCACTGTTGTCTCTGTTATATTTAAAACTTCATTTAGTTCCGTTCAGTTTTAGTTTTATTTACCACAGTTGTAGGTCTTTACCTGTAACTGTAAGTGTATCATCCACAATCATAGTAATATTTTATTCAGTTGATGCAAACATAAATAACTTTAAAATAGATCAGAACCAGTTTTTCATGATCTATCGTCACAAAACTTTTTGCCAAAGACTTTAAATTCTCAATCCAATTAGAAAATCCTCAGAATATTATTCAATCACTTCAAAGTAATTCCTTTAGAAATAAAATCCTCAAAAACAAAACTCTTCCCTCCCTTGGGAGTTAACCTTAGCTGCTCAAACACCTCGTCTCTCTCTCTCCTCCAAAACTCCATCACCATGTGACTGTCGTTTAAAAGAAAGACTTTTCATAAAATTAACTAAGTTCTGTGTTAATTTCTCCGCATTTACCCTTTATAATAACACTTCTTCAGGGGTTTGTTCAGTCTAGAATTGTTTCACACTGTCTCTATAAAACTCTGTTTCCAAAGATTTCACTCAGTGTTTTCCATCACACTTCTAAGGTTCAACCAAAAAATATTATTCAATTCTGTTCAAAGGGACAGACTATTGTGTAAAAAAAATTTCTCTTTAAATCATTTCAAGCAGTTATTAAACCCAGTGAGCACTTTGTCTTATGCTCTTAAACTTTAACCATTTTTACAGTTTAACACTTTAACTTTTCATTTAAACCACCTTCAATCCTTCAAGATTGTTTTAACATATGTTTTAACATATGTTTTAACATATAGATACGTTTTCAATTCCCAGATTACACATTTACTTTGCAGTTTAAACCTTTATTGTACAGATAACTCTTTTTAGCATCTATTATTATATTATTATACCTTTTATTAGAAATTACCATTTTAAAAAACCATTGGTCATTATACATATTATCTGCATTAACTGTTTTCATTTCAGTTTTTCTAATCACTCAAACAATATTGAAACCTCAGTTGTCGTTTAGTTTACTAACTCTAAAAAAACAAAATGGTCGTACCAAAAAAATTAAATTACATCCCAAGGTGGACTGTATTTTTCCCACAGACCTTTCAGAAGGTCAAACTGTTTCCTAAACAAGTCTCCCAGACTTTGAATCGGATGTAAAGGCTCCCACACAAAATGATTGTGGAGCTAACGTCAAAACCAAAACAAAAACGGAAAAACCAAAACACTTCTCGCTCCGTTCTGTGAAAAATTCCTGTGTTCCCAAACAAGGTTTGTTTTGGGAGAGGAAAAAAACTCTCTCTGTTAGAGAAATACCTACTGCACAATTCACTTTAAGACACATTTTTAAATTCTTCTGATTACAAAGTGAACATTTTCATAAACGTTATATCGTGTTTTTGAACCACACTGATATTATGGACCTCTATTAGTTCTCGTACTAATAGATACACACCATTGTTTTGCAAAATACTAATCAATACTTTTGTTTTGGATCTAAAGTTTGGAACTTTTAACTTGTTTAAATCTTTAATCTCCTCTCTACCGTGTCACACAATCTCAATACAATATCTGTTCTTTAACAGACTATTTATAAACTTTATCATAATTCAAAAGCACATCCATCTTCTGTAGATGTTTGTTCCATGTTTGTTTCTTTATGTGTCTTTATCTGTCTGTCTTTATGTGTGTGTGTACATGTGTGTGTGTGTGTGTGTGTACTTCTGTGTCCGTGTGTGTGTACATGTGTGTGTGTGTGTATGTACTTCTGTGTCCGTGTGTGTGTGTACATATGTGTTTATGTACCTGACCTGTTCAAGGGTCAGTCAAAGGTCCTTCTCTTGTCTGGACCCAGTGTCGGCCTCCTCTCCTGTTCTCAGTGCCCTCTCCTCTGCCACGCCCACCACAGCCCCGCCCCCAGTCTCCATGGCAACCATGGCCCATGGTGCATTTTTCCTCGGAAAAATACATTACATTCACATTAAGGTCAAGTTTCGCACAATTTCCAAATTTAATTTACAAATTCCTCTTTGGTCTCTCTCAATAGATACAGTTTAAAATAAATACAGATAAACATTTGTCTGGAATCTGTTTATATTACCGTTTGTTTTGCTGCTGTCTTTCTGCAGCGTCTCAGCCGACAGGAGCAGGTGTGTGTGGGAGAGGCACAGGGAGTTTGCACTGGTTTGAGCGGAGAGGCCGAGACCTAAAAATCTCACAGGACATAAAAGAAAAATACAAATGATTAGTGTTTTGAAGTCCATGTGTACCTTCCTTTTTAAAAAAACTCATTTTTCTTTTCACAAAATGGCTTCTCCTCCCTTTTTTTTCTTCTCTGTTACACCGGAAGCCTAGAAAAATATCTTCCATAAGCTATTTTTAAGCTATTTTTCTTTCTCGTAATTGTTTTAATCACTGCTTTCAACTCAGTTCTCAAACTTCTTCTACAAAACCATTAACCCTTTGTTAATGTTCACCTTCTTAGACATTAGACATTCAACAATGGCCCATTCATACAACATTAATTCTAATACACAACTTCTTTTAACTGCTTTTAACTTTAGGTCCACATTATATATTACATTATTCTCAAAAGTATAAGCCCCTCACTCTCGTAGGCTTTTCTTCTTATTCAGATGGATCAAAATAACCGAACAATGTTAGATCACAATCTTAGATTTTCTGTTACTATTTTTCTAATTAACCTTTTCGCATGCAGGTATTTGTAATTTACATAAATCCATATCTCGCTTGCTATTTTTCCTCAGATGGATCAGAATCTCATGCATTAACTTATCACAAGTTAAGGCTTTTTCACATTCAGGCTGTTCATAATGTTAGTTCTCATTATTCAGACTGAATCAACTTCTTCCAATAAAATCAACTGCATTCAATCCACAGTCGCATCACAATCACTCTCTCAACCACACTTTTTACTCAGCCTTTATCTCACTAACCCTTCAGGTTAGATAAACTTCATTAAAGCCACTTCCTTCTGTGGGCTTTTAAACCTTTATCTCACTGCGTCACACACTCTGACGCACTGATTCTCTGTAAATCACCGCTTTCACAGGCAGTGAAAATTCTCTGCAGACTTCGGATCTATTATCTCACTTAAAAGTTGTTAGGCTAAGAATCTCAATAATAATCCATACTCGAGTTCCCTGTACATTTAACCAACATTTCTAGTTATGCAAGACTTTCTGAATGTGGTGTATAAGGACCTGTGCTATTAATATGTCTCAAATCTTGTCCTTCCTGGACCAGCTACATCCAGACCTTATACTGTTTCTCATAATTATTAATCCTATCTCGCATAGAATGGAACGTGATCACCGTAAGACTCAGTTTCAAGGATTACATAAAAACTTACACAGCACAAGGTATCTAGACAGCTTACAATCCAGCAAGATTACAATCTTTAACACCGATTAACATCAAACTTGTCCCGTTAAGGCCTCACTTATAAGATTCTTGACCAAAACACATACTTGTACCCCCGTCTCATGGACGGTCAGCGTTTAGCGATCTCCTACAGTAATGATAACTACATGCAAATATTCTCAGATAAATAACATGTAATTACCGAACAGTTTAAGTAGAAGCAACCCAAACCACTACTTCCGGAAGGTTTGTTTACATTCACACAAAAATAAATTAAACAGCTGTTTACCTGAATCAAAAACTCCAATAGTCCAGTTGTTCCTCAGCCGGACGTCTTCATGTCTCCTCTCTTTTCCTCTCTTTTCCTCTCTTTGTTCAGATATCGTCACTGAGTCTCACACACAGATAGTGAAGGTCTGGCCCGGACTATTTAAAAACAATAGTCTCAGGACTTACAGAGAAATGCTTTGTGCATTTCCCCCGTGCACGTCAGTTTCACTTTTCTGCATGAGAAGCATCAGGTATTGATATCCCGGACGAGCCCCCAAATGTTATAGGAATATTTTATATCCATATATTTAACCAGAGAGACACGGAGACCGATTATAATTTAACAAGCAATGTCCAGGTTTTAATCCTCGAAGGAGAAGCAAAGCAGCACAATATTACAGCGGAAGGTTTGCTTAAAGATGTAAACATAACATGAGATTATATACAAGACAGTGACGTCCTGGTGAGAGGCGTTCACAATGGTCCAGGAGAAAGAGTCCCGTGACAAGCCATGTCTCAGTCTTGTTATGTCTACTTCATGCTGGGATTAGCACGAAGGACATGACATGAATTTGACATGACCTGAGGAGAACTATAAGTCCCAGTAACAATAAACATTAAAATTAAAATTATTATAACAACTGTTTTTGTATCAACAGACCTGTCAGAAGGTCAAACAGTTTTCCTAATTAAGTATCATAAGCCTTTAACACATCAGTTCAGTGCAGTCTTTTTCTGTCCCTGACATTTCTAACAAAGCATTCAGTGCAACATTAAAAAGTGTATTTAATGTAAAAGGGTCCCCAGTGTACATGACCTAACTCCTGATGTCCAGTCAGTGTTGCTCCTGCTGTGGCCTGGCTCTCAAGCCTCCACACTTTGTTCCTCGTCACTCTGCCACCCCCACGGCCTCGCCCGCTCCGGTGACCATGGCAATTGGGCATTTTCCTTGGAGAAATACAAAATAATCAGTATTAATTTCAGGCTTCACGCCATTGAGAAAGGCTTTTATTATTATTATTATACATTTTTTTGTAAATTTAGTGCACATTACATACATTTTGAATGTGTAAGTTTTATGTATCGTACCGCTTCTGTGTCTGATGCGCTGCGCACCGGCAGCTTCTTGTAGGCCTTGTTGGAGGGTGGTGTGGAGGAGCGTGGCAGGGGGGGTAGACAGATGTGCTGTCCTTGTCATAAAGCCTGTTTTTTTTCACTGATTGCTTTTACAATATATTATTTTATGTAAACCATTTTTCACCAACTAGAAAAAAATGTTTATCAGGTGCAGTTTGTTGAGCCAGGTCTAAATCAGGAGCTTAAAGCTCTTAAAAGAAAAGACTGTCTGAAGGTAGTCCTGCAGTATGGTACTGTGAACTTTTGATTTGTGGCACTTCTTGTACTTCTGTTACTGTTTTGTCTCTGAATAAATGCACAAAATAATTTATACGTGTGAAAATTTAATAGAGAAAACACAAACTACCAATGCCTTTAAAGCTTAATAAATGATATTGCTTAAGGATGTTAGTGATGGTAGCGAATAATTTCTAAATCTTTCTTTTGGAAAAAACACACTGCTTTGTCCCATTAGGGGTCGCGGGTGACTGGAGCCTATCCCAGCAGCTTTGGGCCTGAGGCAGGGTACACCCTGGACAGTGGCCAGTTAGTCGCAGGGCTAACATATAGAGACAAACACTGACTGACAACCATTCACTCTCACATTCAGTCACTAGGGACACTCTAGAGTTGCCGATTAACCTGTACATGCATGTCTTTGGACGGTGGGAGGAGCTGGAGTACCCGGAGAGAACCCACGTGGAGGACATACAGACTCCTCACAGACAGACCGGAGACGGCCGAGAATGTTTGAGTCGGCCGGGTTTTGAACTCACGACCTTCTTGCTGTGAGGCAGGAGTGCTAACTACTCTGCCACGTGCACCTGTGCACATGAAAATTGTGTTTGTAAAATCTTTTACCAACTGATTTTGATTCTGTCCTGAAATAGCTCTTTTGAGGAATATTTGATGTTCTTTCGGACATATTTAATTGCTCCATAGGTTGTGACCCCAAGTTAATTATAATGTGCAACAAAATATTTTCTTAAATTTAATACGTTTCAACAATTCATATTGTATGACATATATTGAGATTTTAGAAATGTAAAGCGACCCCATTTTTGAAAAAGTGTGGATTCCAGAGTTATCAGAGTTAATTCATATGGAGCATAGAAGATAAATGATAAATTAGTATTATATTATGTCAGGTTGTTAGTGCATCGTTTGTGCACACTAAATCAGCGTTTGCGCACACACCTGTGTCCTGTGTAAAGTTATATTACATTTTTAATGCAGCAGATTCTCAGAAAACAAACAAGACCCAGCGTTTATGATATGCAGCTTTTAAGGCTGTGCAACTGGGCAATTAGTTGAAAGGGGTGTGTTAAAAAAATAGCAGTGTAAAAAGACTGTAGAGGGAGGTTTCTCTCAAAACAGAAAAATGTGATGGGTTTTCATGGCAATACCCTCCAAGCAAGTATAAGGCTGGACTAGCTCTCTATAAAAAAAATACCTAAAAAAATTACTGAATTAAACACCAACAACAAAAGTCTATGCAGGAGAAAATAAGCTAAAACACGTTGATATATATTTTGTTTCCAGGATTGGAATTTTGATTCCATATAGACGCATAATAACCCACAACCTGCAAACGTGCTATTGATAATGTAGTTTTTCAAAAAGAATATAGTGTTATTAACAATGTTTGGCCTTGATTCTTTCTGTTTTAAAGCCTTTGAGGCTTTAAAAATTGTACTCTTAATTTTATGACACCAAGGCCAGCAAAAAAAATTTTCTCAAATGCTTCAGAATTCAGGAAATTACGTCAGTTTTTATGAATCCCTGCCCCCCCAACTACATGCCCTAAACTGTGTTTACATGTCTCTTTTGGTGACTTCTGCCTGACTGGCTAATGAGGTGCTTTGCTCAACTTAAAATTGGATTAGTCCCTGTTAAAATAATTTTTAGTTCCGCTCAATGAGAGACAATGGAGACAGCGTACAATTTCAAATGAATTGGAGAAGGCTCTCAGCCCCTGCAAACTGCAGGAGGTGCCCTGCTGTTTGCTCATCCTCCCTTCCCGTCAGTGGGTCTCTGCTGAGGATGTGTCCTCGCTCCTGCATCGCGACGCAATTTTGGAGTTATAAGTGCAGGCCCCTTGTTCCTGGTTTGACATCGGGGACCAGTGCCTTCAGTCCAACCGTCTCCCGTTCAGTTACTCCAGGCACATCCTGGAGAGGAGATTGGATGTAACCAATTAACCTGGCTGAGGTCTATGTTTACATCTCCGTCCCTCTGAGGTCCAGGAGGTCCCTCAAGTTTGACAGCGCCAAGCCCTCATGGCCTGTCTTTCATTGATCTATTAGCCTTGGTAGGTAACCACTAGCGAAGCCCGTAGGTGGGCTACACACACTCTGTAGTTAGCTGTAGTTACTTCATGTCTGGTATGTTTGGATTAGCATGAAGGACATGACATGAGCAGGACTGACACGACCTATACAGGAAAAGGAGCAAACAGTACTTAATAACTATAGGACATTTATAATTTCCCTAAAACTCTTTCCTCCCACACATCCCCCACACTTGCTACACCCCTGTTCAAAACACTCTCAAACAAAAAACATCAAATTTAAGTTTTGTTCGGTGAAACAATTTTCTATAAAATTGGAAATTTACACAAATTATTTCACTATTTCCTTGTTTTAGGAACACTTAAATGGAAGTTTCTGTTATAATAATTTTAATTTTAATGTTTAGAGTTACTGGGGGCTTATAGTTCTCCTCAGGTCATGTCACATTCATGTCATGTCCTTCGCTCTAATCCAAGCAGGAAGTAGACATAACTAGACTGAGACATGGCTTGTCCCGGGACGTCTGCTCCTGGACCATTGTGAACGCCTCTCACCAAGGCCTCACTGTGTTGTATATAATCTCATGTTCTGTTTACATCTTTAACAAACCTCTCGCTGTACCCTTGTTACTGTGTCTGCTTTGCTTCTCCTTCAAGGATTAAAACCTGACCATTGCTTGTTAAATTATAATGTGTCTCCGTGTCTCTCTGGATAAATATAAGGATATAGAAAATTCTTATAACAGTTTCTATTGGACTCAATCAGTCCACCCGTTCAGTTTTATAAAAGAGACCATTATTGTCTTTATTAAACAGTGTACAGACATTTATTTACAAAGATCAAGTTAAAAATATTACATAATAAATAAAAATATATGACAGAGTTTTTATAGAAGTGCCTCTGTGCCGTTCAATCACCTCAGTCTCAGATCTGAGCAGTTTTCTCTCACTGAGGCTTCACAGATGAACACATTTTTTCTGTTCTGTATATTTAATGAAAACTGAGAATCCAAGATAAGACAAAACACATTAAATTAAGCCAGTAACCAGAGCTGAAGTGGGCTGTGATTGGTTTAATACAGATTTTAACCAGTTAAAGTGGATTTTACTTGTAAAACAGGATTTGAAAAAGGTTTAAAGGGGTGTCAGTCTTGCAGCGAACGGATTTAATCGGTCCCCCAAGATGATTTTGCAAAGTAGAAAATAATCTGCAATTTCTCAAAGAAAGCAACTGCTTTTCAAAATGTGACCACTGGATGTCGCAATAGCGCAAGTAAACTGTTTATACTGAGGCTGAGCAAGAGTATGTGAGCGGTGCGGTGCGGAGCGGTGCGGTGCAGGGCGGAGCGGTGCGGTGCGGAGCGGTGCGGTGCGGAGCGGTGCGGAGCGGTGCGGAGCGAGGAGCGGATTTTTTAAATGTTGGAGCGTTGTGATTTTCTCCCGCTCCGAAACGCTCCACTATCGCTCAATTACAATCACGAGGCAGGAGTCCCAGGACCAAACCACTGTCAGGAGACGGAGGGGTTTGGGGCTGTTCAGTGTTCAAAATTCCAATAAAGTATGGATGTTCTTCTCTTAGTACTGCGTATTCGGTTTACACTACATGCATCTTCTGATCAGACACTGGTGTTATTAAAAAAATAAAAATCAAATAAAAACCTTGGAGCGAAAACGGAGCGAGACGTATAAGGACGGAGCGCGGGAGGGAGCGAGGAGCGGAAAATTGCACACCCAGAGCGGAGCTTGAGCGGAGTGATTATGAGATACTTTGAGCGTGGAGCGCAAATTGTTGTCGCTCCGCTCCGCTCACATACCCTGGTCCGGAGATGCCTTGTCCTGCCAATTAGCCAATCCTACATCGCCTTCTTTGAACATTGCGCGCTCTGGAAGCCTTATTGCCCCAAAATGTCTCTGTCAAAAAAGAGAAAAGTGGACACAGAGTGCAGAGTTTTCCAAGAAAAATGGTCATCGTCATATTTATTCACAAAAGTGAATGGAAAACTTGTGTGTTTGGTATGTTCACAGCAGTTTTCAGCGCTGAAAGAATATAACCTTAGGCGCTACTATGAGACTTTTCATGCCGATAAATACAACAACTTGCAAGGACAAAAGAGAAGAGAAAAGGTAAATTAATTATTGGCGGGTCTGAAGAAACCGCAACCTGTGTTTACTCGAAGCCAATAAATCAGTGATGCATTATCACTATTGAAATTGCACTTCAAAACCATTTAGTGAGGGTGAATTTGTGAAGGCTGCAGAGATTGTTTGCCCTGAAAAATTACTTTTTTTTCAATTATTCAGAGGATTTGGACAACCAACCAGTTGTTATTTTTAGGTTATTATGCTGTGATTTTACCAGTTCGGCCCACTTGGAAATAGATCTTTTCCCATGCGGCCCCTGAGATAAAATTAGTTTGACACCCCTGGTTTAAAGGTTAAACTGAAGAGTTTTACTTCATTAAAAAAAAGAAACTTAGGTAAATGTTAACATTAAACCAGATTTCAGTTAAAAGAGAAGGATTAGAATGAGTCCAAGCAGAGAGTGGACAAGACTCGGAGGCAGCAAAGGCTCAGCTCCAGACGCCGTTGTGGTAGTGGTTGTAGTTGAGGCAGAATTGGTTGTAGTTGGGCCAGAGGTGGTTGTAGTTGGGCCAGCGGTGGTTGTAGGTTGTAGGGCGGCAGTATAGCACAGTGGGTAGAGCGGCCGTCCTTCGACCGGCGGGTGGGCGGATCGAATCCCGCTCGAAACATCCCAAAACATCATAACATCCCGCTCTCCCCCGCATACTGTCGTTGTGTCCTTGGGCAAGACACTTAACCTACATTGCCTCCAGTGAAGTTCTGTAACACTGGTAATAGTTTAATGTATGTAAAGCGCTTTGAGTGCCTACTGCCATAGGTGGAAAAGCGCTATATAAAAATAAAGATTATTATTATTATTATTATTAGTTGGGCCAGCAATGCTTGTAGTTGGTGCTACGGTGGTTGTAGTTGTTGCTACGGTGGTTGTAGTTGTTGCTACGGTGGTTGTAGTTGTTGCTATGGTGGTTGTAGTTGTTGCTACGGTGGTTGTAGTTGTTGCTACGGTGGTTGTAGTTGAGCCAGCAGTGGTTGTAGTTTGTGCAACAGTGGTTGTAGTTGGGGCTAAAGTGGTTGTAGTTGGGCCAGCGGCGGTTGAAGTTAGGCTAACAGTGGTTATAGTTGGGCCAGTGGTGCTTGTAGTTGGGCCAGAGGTGGTTGTAGTTGGGCCAGTGGTACTTGTAGTTGAGCCAGCAGTGGTTGTAGTTTGTGCAACAGTGATTGTAGTTGGGACAGAAGTGATTGTAGTTTGTTTAACAGTGGTTGTAGTTGGGCCAGATTTGGTTGTAGTTGGGGCTAAAGTGGTTGTAGTTGGACCAGCGGCGGTTGAAGTTGGGCTAACGGTGGTTGTAGTTGGACCAGAAGTTGTTGTAGTTGGACCAGCGGTGCTTGTAGTTGGTGCACTAGTGGTTGTAGTTGGGTCAGTGGTACTTGTAGTTGGGCCAGCGGTGTTTGTAGTTGGGCCAGTGGTGCTTGTAGTCGGGCCAGAGGTGGTTGTAGTTGGGACAGTGGTGGTTGTAGTTGGGCCAGCAGTGGTTGTAGTTGAGCCAGCGGCAGTTGTAGTTGGGCCAGAAGTGGTTGTAGTTGGGCCAGTGGTGGTTGTAGTTGCAACATTGGTGGGTGTAGTTGGACCAGCGGCCGTTGTAGTTGGGACAGCAGTGCTTGTAGTTGAGCCAGTGGTGGTTGTAGTTGGGCCAGAGGTGGTTGTAGTTGGGACAGTGGTAGTTGTAGTTGGGCCAGTGGTGCTTGTAGTTGGTGCACTAGTGGTTGTAGTTGGGTCAGTGGTACTTGTAGTTGGGCCAGCGGTGTTTGTAGTTGGGCCAGTGGTGCTTGTAGTTGGGCCAGAGGTGGTTGTAGTTGGGTCAGTGGTGGTTGTAGTTGGGCCAGCGTTGCTTGTAGTTGGTGCAACAGTGGTTGTAGTTGGGACAGTGGTGGTTGTAGTTGGGCCAGCAATGCTTGTAGTTTGTGCAACAGTGGTTGTAGTTGGGCTGGCTGTGCTTGTAGTTGGGCTAGCGGTGTTTGTAGTTGGTGCAAGAGTGGTTGTAGTTGGTCCAGTGGTGGTTGTAGTTGGGCCAGCAGTGCTTGTAGTTTGTTTAACAGTGGTTGTAGTTGGGGCTAAAGTGGTTGAAGTTGGGCCAGAGGTGGTTGCAGTTGGTGCAACAGTGGTTGTAGTTCGGCCAGCGGTGGTTGTAGTCGGACCAGCGGTGGTTGTAGTTGGACCAGCGGTGGTTGTAGTTGGGCCAGCGGTGGTTGTAGTTGGGCCAACGGTGGTTGTGGTTGGGCCAGCGATGGTTGTAGTTTGGCCTGCGGTGGTTGTAGTTGGGCCAGCGGTGGTTGTATCTGGGCCAGCGGTACTTGTAATTGGGGCAGAAGTAGTTGTAGTTGGACCAGCGGCGGTTGTAGTTGGTGCACCAGTGCTTGTAGTTGAGCCAGTGGTGGTTGTAGTTGGGCCAGAAGTGGTTGTAGATGGGACAGTGGTAGTTGTAGTTGGGCCAGCGGTGCTTGTAGTTGGGCCAGCGGTGTTTGTAGTTGGGCCAGTGGTGCTTGTAGTCGGGCCAGAGGTGGTTGTAGTTGGGACAGTGGTGGTTGTAGTTGGGCCAGCGGTGGTTGTAGTTGGGCCAACGGTGGTTGTGGTTGGGCCAGCGATGGTTGTAGTTTGGCCTGCGGTGGTTGTAGTTGGGCCAGCGGTGGTTGTATCTGGGCCAGCGGTACTTGTAGTTGGGACAGCAGTGCTTGTAGTTGAGCCAATAGTGGTTGTAATTGGGGCAGAAGTGGTTGTAGTTGGACCAGCGGCGGTTGTAGTTTGGCCAGCGGTGGTTTTAGTTGGTGCACCAGTGGTTGTAGTTGGGTCAGAAGTGGTTGTAGTTGGGACAGTAGTGGTTGTAGTTGGTGCAGCAGTGCTTGTAGTTGAGCCAGTGGTGGTTGTAGTTGGGCCAGAAGTGGTTGTAGTTGGGACAGTGGTGTTTGTAGTTGGGCCAGTGGTGCTTGTAGTTGGGCCAGAGGTGGTTGTAGTTGGGTCAGTGGTACTTGTAGTTGGGCCAGCGGTGTTTGTAGTTGGGCCAGTGGTGCTTGTAGTTGGGCCAGAGGTGGTTGTAGTTGGGACAGTGGTGGTTGTAGTTGGGCCAGCAATGCTTGTAGTTTGTGCAACAGTGGTTGTACTTGGGCCGGCTGTGCTTGTAGTTGGGCTAGCAGTGTTTGTAGTTGGTGCAACAGTGGTTGTAGTTGGTCCAGTGGTGCTTGTAGGTGGGCCAGAGGTGGTTGTAGTTGGGACAGTGGTGGTTGTAGTTGGGCCAGCAGTGCTTGTAGTTTGTTTAACAGTGGTTGTAGTTGGGCCAGAAGTGGTTGTAATTGGGGCTAAAGTGGTTGAAGTTGGGCCAGTGGTGGTTGCAGTTGGGCTAACGGTGGTTGTAGTTGGTGCAACAGTGGTTGTAGTTGGGCCAGTGGTGGTTGTAGTTGGGCCAACGGTGGTTGTGGTTGGGCCAGCAGTGGTTGTAGTTGGCCCAGAAGTTGTTGTAGTTGGGTCAGTGGTGGTTGTAGTTGGGACAGTGGTAGTTGTAGTTGGGCCAGCGGTGCTTGTAGTTGGTGCAACGGTGGTTGTAGTTGGGCCAGTGGTGCTTGTAGGTGGGCCAGAGGTGGTTGTAGTTGGAACAGTGGTGGTTGTAGTTGGGCCAGCAGTGCTTGTAGTTTGTTTAACAGTGGTTGTAGTTGGACCAGAAGTGGTTGTAGTTGAGGCTAAAGTGGTTGAAGTTGGGCCAGAGGTGGTTGCAGTTGGTGCAACAGTGGTTGTAGTTCGGCCAGCGGTGGTTGTTGTTGGGCCAGCGGTGGTTGTTGTTGGGCCAGCGGTGGTTGTTGTTGGGCCAGCGGTGGTTGTAGTTGGGCCAACGGTGGTTGTGGTTGGGCCAGCGATGGTTGTAGTTTGGATTGCGGTGGTTGTATCTGGGCCAGCGGTACTTGTATTTGGTGTTACAGTGGTTGTAGTTGGGACAGCAGTGGTTGTAGTTTGGCCAGTGGTGCTTGTAGTTTTATTAAAGTTTATTTAACAGGGACCATACTAGCAAACATAGTTACAATACAAAGCCTGTAACTGATGTGCAGCATATAGAGATTATAGCTAGTGCTAATTTTCAACTCCTGTCCCTGGTTGGGCATTTCTAAGAACATTATAAGACAAATACATACATAAAGACAAGAAATACTACAAAACTATATATATATATATATATATATATATACATATATATACACACATACACATATACATATATATATATATATATATATATATATATATATATATATATATATATATACATACATACATATATACATAAACATACACATACACAATTATAATGACAATTAAAAATGTATACACTTTTGATTTGTCTTTAGCCACAGCTTAATCCTGGAAGTGAACTTCTTGAAGTCAGATATGGCCTTAATATGATGGTAATGCATTCCATAGCCTACAGCTCTAACAGAGAAGGCAGTCTGTGCAAAGCTTGTCCTACAGTATGGTATTGTACAGTTATGATTTGTACTAGTTCTAGTAACTCTTTGGTTGTTCTGTATTTTAATAAATTTACTAAGAGGCTCAGGTGCTAACTTATTAATACACTTGAAAATTAATTTTAGGAAACATAAATTACTAAAGCTTTCAAAGCTTAATATTTTATATTTCTCCAGAATGTAACAATGATGATAGCGGATTGGCTTTTTATCCATAATTTTTATTGCTCGATTGTAAAGTGAAACAATGTGTTTTGTTGCAGACGGAGCTGCTTGCCCCCAAACTGTCATGCAGTATAAAATATGTGAAAACACCATAGCATGCATGTACAGTAAGGCTGCCTGATTTGGTATATAGTGTCTGATTAATTTAAAACAGTTGAGATTTCTTTGTATTGTTTTAGAGATTTTCTAAATATGTTTAGTAAAATTAAGTTGAGGATCTATAACCACTCCAAGGTATGTAAATTCTGTTACAGATTGAATTTTTTCATTTTGCAAGTTAATTTTAAATCTTTTATTTAAATCAAGTTTCTTAATAGAAAAACACATAGAGACTGTCTTTGTAAAATTTAGTACCAACTGATTTTGATTGAGCCACTGTCCGACATCAGCCATGCATGCAGAGAGAACATCAGCAGCCAACTCTGGTGACTTAGCGGGTGCATAAAGAACTGCATCGTCTGCATAGAGCTGGAGGCTGGCACCTGAACAGTGTAATGGTAGGTCATTAATAAAAATACTGAACAACAAAGGACCAAGTACGGAGCCCTGTGGTATGCCCCTTTTGATGTTCAAGAATGAGGATTTTTCCTGGTCAACTTTAACACACTGTATTCTAGCCTGAAGATAAGACTCAAACCACTGTACTGACTTAGTAGAAAAATTAAAAGCTGACATTTTAGTTAAAAGTAAACTATGGGTGATTGTATCAAAAGCCTTTTTAAGGTCAAGGAAAACAGCTCCCACCACATCACCCCTATCCAGTGATTTCTTTACATTTTCAATAAGACAGCAGTTTGCAATTTCAGTGGAATAACCTGATCTAAAACCAAACTGCTGTGGGTGTAGGAAGTGATTAGCTTCTAAGTAGTCAACCATTTGTGCTGCTACAACTTTCTCAATAACTTTAGATAAAATAGGTAAAATAGATATAGGACGATAGTTACATAGTGTCCTGACTTCCTGATTTAAATACTGGCACAATTACTGCTTTTTTCCATCCTAAAGGAAATGTACAGGTTCTTATAGAAAGATTGACAAGATATGTAAGAGGTTCAACTAACACTGTTACATATTTTTTAAAAAAACAACTATTCATCATATATAAATCATTTGTTTTGGAATTAGACAATTTATTAATAATTTCTAAGATGTTTGTCTCCGGAACCTCTGTAATATGAAATGAATCTACAGAAGTCACTCCAGTTGTATAATTTAAGTCTTTACACTCAAAATCTTTTATTAGTTCTTCTACTGAATGCACAAAATATGAATTTAATTCATTAGCCATAACGGCTTTATTATTTATATTCTTTCCATTAATGTTAAGTTTATTGATCCCCTGTTTATTTGGTTTATTAGTCAGATTATTTAAATGTCTCCAAATGGAATTAGTATTGCCTTTAGCATTACCTATAAGTTGAGTATAATATGAAACTTTTGCTTTACGTAGTTCTAACACCACTTTATTTCTTAGACTTTTGTAGGTTAACCAATCAGTATTCATTTTTGAGCATAATGATTTTTTCAGAGCCAGATCTCTCTTCTTCATAAGCTTTCTGATTTCATTACTTATCCATGGTACAGTGTCTTTCTTACTACATCTTTTTTTTATTAGAAATTTGTCTATTAATCCTGAAATAGCTGTAGTCATAGAATTACAGCACTCATCTACATCATCCACAGCCATGATCTGCTCCCAGTTTAAGTTATTAAGTTCTCTTTCAAACTGCACAGTTTTAGCTTCAGGAATGATAAATGATAATTTATCACAACCAGATTTGACAAAATACTGTAGCCGCTTTATAGTCAGTTTTCTAACTGTCAGAATCATGTTGTGGTCTGAGAGACCTGTTATCAGATTGTACGTCCTTGTTATATGCTCTGGTTTATTGGTAAATGCCATATCAATCAGGGTCTTGGTCTGCCTTGTTATCCTAGTGGGCCCTTTAATCATTTGTAGATAATTACATTTTGTCATAATTGTTTTTAATTTTTGTTTACCTTTTTTTTCCGACCAATTAATATTAAAATGACCGTACCATACAGTTTCTCTATAAGAATCAAGTTGTTTAGCAACAAGACTTAATTTATCATAAAAAGCAGTGTTATATGAAGGTGGGTTATACATTACAACAATATTAAAATTCATTGTAGGTGATAAAATAACATTCAAAGCTAGACATTTCAGAGTTGTTTTCAATTCAACTATGTGACATTTAAATTTGTCTTTTATGTAAATCAAAACTCCTCCCCCCTTACCTGTAATTCTATCCTTTCTAAAACATTGATATCCAGCAATGTCTATCATGTTTTTTGGTATATTACTGTGAAGCCAGGATTCTGTTAGACAAAGATAATCCAAATTTGAGTCCAAGAGGAGTACAGAGATCTGATCCCTTTTGGAAATTAGGCTACGAATGTTTAAATGTCCGCCTAATATTCCTTTCGGTTTGCACTTAACGTCCCAGAGTACTCTAGCGTGATTCACAGTTTGGAAAAATAGATATTGTTTTTGTTTTTGTACAGCACTAAAGCCAGAGCCATTCAAGTTCATTCCCGGTTCAATCCCCGAACATGAATCCACCATATGAGGTGACTCACCGGACTTGTTGCAGTCGGTTGTACACAGGCAGCTAAGGCTAGGTGAACTCCGTTTTTTGGCTTGCCGCTGATCCAGTAGTTCCTGGTTCTGTGCCAACAGCTCCTGCAGCTCCGCTCCATGGGTTTCTGGTATCGTCGATGTCACCCCTGTACTGAGCCCAGCCTCCAGCTTGGTACTAGCCCTTTGCTCAAATGTAGTCGGACCAGGATTAAGGTGTATATCCCCAGCCACAAGAATGAGCACCAGTATCACTTTAAACGCATAAAATCTGCGCTGCCGTGAAGTTAATCTGCTGGTGTTATTTCTGTCGCTCAGGCCTCTTGATGTCCAGATAAAATACAATGTGCAATGTCCGTGTCCAAACATATGCAACTTGGTTTGTTCACAACTGGTTAAGCTGGCCACATTACCCTTAAAATTGGAAGTCCAAACACACAATAACCACAAGAAAAGTTGTAAAATGCAGAGGGCATGTGTGGAGCCCAACAAACCACACCTGTCCTCGGCAGCCATTTTCTCTTTTTTTAGTTGGTGCAGCAGTGGTTGTAGTTGGGCCAGCAGTGCTTGTAGTTGAGCCAGTGGTGGTTGTAATTGGGGCAGAAGTGGTTGTAGTTGGGCCAGAGGTGGTTGTAGTTGGGCCAGAGGTGGTTGTAGTTGGTCCAACGGTGGTTGTAGTTGTTGCAGTGGTGCTTGTAGTTGGTGAAACAGTGGTAGTAAATGGGACAGCGTTGGTTGTAGTTAGGGCAGAAGTGGTTGTAGTTGGGCTACTAGTGGTTGTAGTTTGGTCAGTGGTGTTTGTAGTTTGGCCACTGGTGCTTGTAATCGAACCAGTAGTTGTTGTAGTTGGGACAGCAGGGGTAGTAGTTGCAACAGCGGTGGTTGTAGTTTGGGCAATGGTGGTTGTAGTGGTGGTGGTTTTAGCTTCGATGGTGGTGGTTGGAGCTGCTGTAGTGGTTGTGGTTGGAGCTGCGGTGGTGGTTGTGGTTGGAGCTGCGGTGGTGGTGGTTGTTGGAGCTGCGGTGGTGGTTGTTGGAGCTGTGGTGGTGGTTGTTGGAGCTGCGGTGGTGGTTGTTGTTGGAGCTGCGGTGGTGGTGGTGGTTGGAGCTGCGGTGGTGGTGGTGGTTGGAGCTGCGGTTGTGGTGGTTGGAGCTGCGGTGGTGGTGGTTGGAGCTGCGGTGGTGGTGGTTGGAGCTGCGGTGGTGGTTTTGGTTGGAGCTGCGGTGGTGGTTGTGATTGGAGCTGCGGTGGTGGTTGGCGCTGCGGTGGTGGTTGGCGCTGCGGTGGTGGTTGTGATTGGAGCTGCGGTGGTGGTGGTGGTTGGAGCTGCGGTGGTGGTGGTTGTTGGAGCTGCGGTGGTGGTGGTGGTTGGAGCTGCGGTGGTCATTGGAGCTGCGGTCGTGGTGGTGGTTGGAGCTGCGGTGGTGGTTGGAGCTGCGGTGGTGGTGGTTGTTGGAGCTGCGGTGGTGGTGGTTGTTGGAGCTGTGGTGGTGGTGGTTGTGGTTGAATCTGCGGTGGTGGTGGTGGTTGGAGCTGCGGTGGTGGTTGTTGGAGCTGCGGTGGATGTTGGAGCTGCGGTGGTTGAGCTGCGGTGGTGGTGGTCGTTGGAGCTGCGGTGGTGGTTGGAGCTGCGGTGGTGGTGGTTGTTGGAGCTGCGGTGGTGGTGGTTGTTGGAGCTGTGGTGGTGGTGGTTGTGGTTGAATCTGCGGTGGTGGTGGTTGTTGGAGCTGTGGTGGTGGTTGGAGCTGCGGTGGTGGTGGTGGTTCTGTTTCTTATTGGTATATTTAAAGTGTGCATAACACTATAATAACTAAAGATAAACTAAAGTTTGTACTTTATCATTTACCACACATTACTCCAACATTAATGATCATCATTGAGTTATAAACATAGTTATTAAAGTCTGAGTCTTGAGTCATGAGCCTCTGTACAATGATGTACAGGAACAATATTTCAGCCTCTGTAAAAGATTTATTCATTATTTTACTGTAAATTACACATCTAGTGTCGTTATTATAAAGTCTTACCAAATATGTGGCCTGTCTCTTTTAAAATGTCAAAGTGAAATAAAAATGAAAAGGACCAAGAATTTTAATGTACTAATTAACAGTTCTAACAAAGACAAATCCAGGACTGAATGTTACCTGAGTCGATGCAAAGAGTTAAAGTCAGAGCCAGAGAAAAAAGCAGCTTCAGTGTGGATGTGTCCATCTTTGAAAAAGTCCAGTAGTTCACCTGTATTAGATCTCACCTGAGTCTTTAACCTGAGTGTCATCTAAAGAATGCTCCTTTTAAACCCCTCAGAGTCCCGATGAGGCTCAGGGTGGAACACTTTTATTGACACCTGTCTTTGTTAAATTTATTGTGAAAGAATGCATCACACCCTTTTTCTGACGGAGGATGTCAAAAATAAAACACAAACAGATAATTACATTATATCAGACCTGAACAACATGTTTATTAATTATATATTTATTATTTATATTTATTATTTGTATTCTGAGCCAAATGTTGGGCTGACTTTTTAGCTCTGAACTTGAACTGTATGATTCAGAACAAGAGCAGAGACCTTTCAGCTGCTCAGTTTGTAAAAAAGAAACCATCAAATCTCTCTGTAACTAAAGATCAATGCTTTATGTTCCTTATGTTTTACATTTTCCTCTTGGTATGAACCATAAGAGTTTCTCTCACACTAAAGTCTTCTGCTTCACCCTGTATTATAAAATGATTTTAAATGAACAGGTAATTATTTCTTAAATATATCATTAAAGGCACTTCATATAAACTGGATCTATCAAAAATATTCAGGTTTTTGGGAATACTGCAGATAGTAAATAACTTTCTTTTATTGTGTAGCGAATCATAATTATTTATTTAAGCGGTTCTAAAACAATCATGTATCATGTATTTATCAGAGGTCTCATTATGTGACTCTGTGATTAATGAGAATGGAAAGAGCTCGGGCTTTGGCTTGAAAGGACCAACGTGACACAAAAGCTAGATCCTTCCTGAGCTGACTGAGGTGAGAGAAAACCTTTCTGTTTTTAGGACTGGTTGACATTGAGGCCCTTGACTTTCCATCTCACTAATTTAAATGATTTATTCTGAAACTGAAGTGACAGACCTTTTTAGTTTAATATGTTCAGACATAGCTACAGTAAAGACAGTCTGGTTTTATTAATAAAGACGAGTGAGGTCAGGAGCAAAACTCCTTCAGGTACATTTTTATATAACACACGCCGCTCTGTTCATAAACAACCAGCTCTTATTTAATGTCTTAAAAAATCAGATAGGGTACAAGATAAACTTAACTCTAATTTGAAAAGAAAAGCTGATGGGCTGGAAGAAACCTCCCAAATCCTTTCTCGACAGAATTAACCCCATTAAGAGGGTTATCCCTAAAATAACTGACTTTGTGTTCAGGAGTCCAAACCATCTTGACATTAATAATGCTTTATCAGACTTTATTTGGGCTGGAAGGAAGCCTAAGTTATAACTGGATATTCTACAGCTTCCCAAAGAGCAAAGTGGATGGGTGCCAGGGGCGGACCTCGGAGAAAAAGTGGCCCAGGAGTTCAGGTTCTCAGGTTTTTATAATCGGACTCAGTCAATAAATGAATTTTAGCACCCTGCAACTGAACCAGGTGAGTCCCCACAACCATCTAAAGCCTGCTAAATTGTGTTTATGACCATTTGCAGTGAGATAAATAAAGCAGTTTCCAGTTTTCTTTATTTTCTTTATTTCTCTTAGTTCATGAATCAGATGTCACTGTTCCTTTAAGTCTTAATGTAGAGTATCAACACAGCCAAGAAAAATAAAGATTTACATATTTGTTTTTTGCTTTTTTTACACCAAATAAAAACACTTTGGACCCCCTTAAAAACGGGGCAGTAAAATATCATACATTTGTATCACAAATCAATGCATGACACTAAAATGGAACATAAAAACTGTACAAAGGGAGCGTTAAAATGGGTTAAAAAGGCTCTGGAGGTCATTTCTTCTGCTGCAGGAAGCGCAGGTTGATGGGGTGTCGCACGTGAGGCACCAACGGAAAGTTCGGACTCGGGTGAACCACGGACCCTGGACAGAGACACAACATCCATATCAACTAAAACCTGTACAAATCCCCCTAAAACCCGCTCAGGCCTGCTAAAACCTTACCCTGATGCTGGGGGAAGCCTGTGTTGTTCTGGAGGTATCCGTGGGCCACTGGGTATCTCCAGGACGGGGCGAACTGCGGTGTCTTACTTCGATGCTCCCACAAACGAGAGGCCTGCGTCACGCCGACGAGCTGAGGAGTAGGCAGCGAGTCTAAGACAGAGAGAGACCAGGGTTAGTCCAGAGAGAGACCAGAGAGACCAGCGAGAGTCAAGAGAGACCAGAGAGACCAGCGAGAGTCAAGAGAGACCAGAGAGAGACCAGCGAGAGTCAAGAGAGACCAGAGAGAGACCAGCGAGAGTCAAGAGAGACCAGAGAGACCAGCGAGAGTCAAGAGAGACCAGAGAGAGACCAGCGAGAGTCAAGAGAGACCAGCGAGAGTCCTGAGAGAGACCAGCAAGAGTCAAGAGAGTCCTGAGAGAGACCAGCAAGAGTCAAGAGAGTCCAGAGAGAGACCAGCGAGAGTCAAGAGAGACCAGAGAGAGACCAGCGAGAGTCAAGAGAGACCAGAGAGAGACCAGCGAGAGTCAAGAGAGACCAGAGAGACCAGCAAGAGTCAAGAGAGTCCTGAGAGAGACCAGCAAGAGTCAAGAGAGTCCTGAGAGAGACCAGCGAGAGTCAAGAGAGACCAGAGAGAGACCAGCGAGAGTCAAGAGAGACCAGAGAGAGACCAGCGAGAGTCAAGAGAGACCAGAGAGAGACCAGCGAGAGTCAAGAGAGACCAGAGAGACCAGCGAGAGTCCTGAGAGAGACCAGCAAGAGTCAAGAGAGTCCAGAGAGAGACCAGCGAGAGTCAAGAGAGACCAGCAAGAGTCAAGAGAGTCCAGAGAGAGACCAGCGAGAGTCAAAAGAGACCAGCAAGAGTCAAGAGAGTCCAGAGAGAGACCAGTGAGAGTCAAGAGAGTCCAGAGAGAGTCCAGAGAGAGACCAGAGAGACCAGCGAGAGTCAAGAGAGACCAGAGAGACCAGAGAGACCAGCGAGAGTCAAGAGAGACCAGAGAGAGACCAGCGAGAGTCAAGAGAGACCAGAGAGAGTCAAGAGAGACCAGAGAGAGACCAGCGAGAGTCAAGAGAGACCAGAGAGACCAGCGAGAGTCAAGAGAGACCAGAGAGAGACCAGCGAGAGTCAAGAGAGACCAGAGAGAGTCAAGAGAGACCAGAGAGAGACCAGCGAGAGTCAAGAGAGACCAGAGAGACCAGCGAGAGTCAAGAGAGACCAGAGAGAGACCAGCGAGAGTCAAGAGAGACCAGAGAGAGACCAGAGAGAACAGCGAGAGTCCTGAGAGAGACCAGCAAGAGTCAAGAGAGTCCTGAGAGAGACCAGCAAGAGTCAAGAGAGTCCAGAGAGAGACCAGCGAGAGTCAAGAGTCCAGAGAGAGACCAGAGAGACCAGAGAGAGTCAAGAGTCCAGAGAGAGACCAGAGAGACCAGGGTTAGTCCAGAGAGAGACCAGAGAGACCAGCGAGAGTCAAGAGAGACCAGAGAGACCAGCGAGAGTCAAGAGAGACCAGCGAGAGTCAAGAGAGACCAGAGAGAGACCAGAGAGAGACCAGCGAGAGTCAAGAGAGACCAGAGAGAGACCAGAGAGAGACCAGTGAGAGTCAAGAGAGACCAGAGAGAGACCAGCGAGAGTCAAGAGAGAGACCAGAGAGACCAGCGAGAGTCAAGAGAGACCAGAGAGAGTCAAGAGTCCAGAGAGAGACCAGCGAGAGTCAAGAGTCCAGAGAGAGACCAGCGAGAGTCAAGAGAGACCAGAGAGACCAGCGAGAGTCAAGAGAGACCAGAGAGACCAGAGAGAGTCAAGAGTCCAGAGAGAGTCCAGAGAGAGTCCAGAGAGTCCAGAGAGAGTCCAGAGAGACCAGGGTTAGTCCGGAGAGAGACCAGAGAGACCAGCGAGAGTCCAGAGAGACCAGAGAGAGTCCAGAGAGACCAGAGAGAGAGACCAGAGAGAGTCAAGAGAGACCAGAGAGAGTCGAGAGTCCAGAGAGAGACCAGAGAGACCAGGGTGAGTCCAGAGAGAGTCCAGAGAAAGACCAGCGAGAGTCAAGAGAGAGACCAGCGAGAGACCAGAGACCAGCGAGAGTCAAGAGAGTCCAGAGAGAGTCAAGAGAGTCCAGAGAGAGACCAGAGAGACCAGCGAGAATCAAGAGAGTCCAGAGAGAGACCAGAGAGACCAGAGAGAGTCAAGAGTCCAGAGAGAGTCAAGAGAGTCCAGAGAGAGTCCAGAGAGTCCAGAGAGACCAGAGAGAGTCCAAAGAGAGACCAGAGAGAGACCAGAGAGACCAGCGAGAGTCAAGAGAGAGACCAGAGAGAGACCAGCAAGAGTCAAGAGAGTCCAGAGAGAGACGAGAGAGACCAGAGAGAGACCAGAGAGACCAGAGAGAGTCAAGAGTCCAGAGAGAGACCAGAGAGACCAGCGAGAGTCAAGAGAGACCAGAGAGAGACCAGCTAGAGTCAAGAGAGTCCAGAGAGACCAGAGAGAGTCAAGAGTCCAGAGAGAGTCCAGAGAGAGTCAAGAGAGTCCAGAGAGAGTCAAGAGAGTCCAGAGAGTCAAGAGAGTCCAGAGAGTCCAGAGAGACCAGAGAGAGTCCAGAGAGACCAGAGAGAGAGACCAGAGAGAGTCAAGAGAGACCAGAGAGAGTCGAGAGAGTCCAGAGAGACCAGAGAGAGTCAAGAGTCCAGAGAGAGACCAGAGAGACCAGGGTGAGTCCAGAGAGAGTCCAGAGAGAGACCAGCGAGAGTCAAGAGAGAGACCAGCGAGAGACCAGAGAGACCAGCGAGAGTCAAGAGAGTCCAGAGAGAGTCAAGAGAGTCCAGAGAGAGACCAGTGAGACCAGCGAGAGTCAAGAGAGACCAGCAAGAGTCAAGAGAGACCAGAGAGAGACCAGCAAAAGTCAAGAGAGACCAGAGAGACCAGCGAGAGTCAAGAGAGTCCAGAGAGAGACCAGCGAGAGTCAAGAGTCCAGAGAGAGACCAGAGAGACCAGGGTTAGTCCAGAGAGAGACCAGAGTGACCAGAGAGAGTCAAGAGAGTCCAGAGAGAGACCAGAGAGAGTCCAGAGAGAGACCAGAGAGAGTCCAGAGAGAGACCAGAGAGTCCAGAGAGAGTCCAGAGAGACCAGAGAGAGTCCAGAGAGACCAGAGAGACCAGAGAGAGTCCAAAGAGAGACCAGAGAGAGACCAGAGAGACCAGGGTGAGTCCAGAGAGAGACCAGAGAGAGACCAGCGAGAGTCCTGAGAGAGACCAGCAAGAGTCAAGAGAGTCCAGAGAGAGACCAGAGAGACCAGAGAGAGTCGAGAGTCCAGAGAGAGTCCAGAGAGTCCAGAGAGAGTCCAGAGAGTCCAGAGAGACCAGAGAGAGTCCAAAGAGAGACCAGAGAGAGACCAGAGAGACCAGCGAGAGTCAAGAGAGACCAGAGACCAGCGAGAGTCAAGAGAGACCAGAGAGAGTCCCCAGAGAGATCAGAGAGAGACCAGCAAGAGTCAAGAGAGTCCAGAGAGAGACGAGAGAGACCAGAGAGAGACCAGAGAGACCAGAGAGAGTCAAGAGTCCAGAGAGAGACCAGAGAGACCAGCGAGAGTCAAGAGAGACCAGAGAGAGACCAGCAAGAGTCAAGAGAGACCAGAGAGAGACCAGCAAGAGTCAAGAGAGTCCAGAGACAGACCAGAGAGTCCAGAGAGAGTCAAGAGAGTCCAGAGAGAGTCCAGAGAGTCCAGAGAGAGTCCAGAGAGACCAGAGAGAGTCAAGAGTCCAGAGAGAGACCAGAGAGACCAGGGTTAGTCCAGAGAGAGAAACCAGAGAGAGTCAAGAGTCCAGAGAGAGACCAGGGTTAGTCCAGAGAGAGAGACCAGCGAGCGTCAAGAGAGTCCAGAGAGAGACCAGAGAGAGTCGTGAGAGAGACCAGAGAGATACCAGAGAGAGTCCAGAGAGACCAGCGAGGGTCAAGAGAGACCAGAGAGAGTCAAGAGAGTCCAGAGAGAGTCCAGAGAGAGAGACCAGAGAGAGTCCTGAGAGACCAGAGAGAGTCAAGAGTCCAGAGAGAGACCAGAGAGACCAGGGTTAGTCCAGAGAGAGACCAGAGAGACCAGCGAGAGTCAAGAGAGACCAGAGAGAGTCCTGAGAGAGACCAGAGAGAGACCAGAGAGACCAGCGAGGGTCAAGAGAGAGACCAGCAAGAGTCAAGAGAGTCCAGAGAGAGACCAGAGAGACCAGAGAGAGTCAAGAGTCTAGAGAGAGACCAGAGACCAGAGAGAGACCAGAGAGACCAGTGAGGGTCAAGAGAGAGACCAGCGAGAGTCAAGAGAGTCCAGAGACAGACCAGAGAGAGTCAAGAGTCCAGAGAGAGTCAAGAGAGTCCAGAGAGTCCACAGAGAGTCCAGAGAGACCAGAGAGAGTCAAGAGTCCAGAGAGAGACCAGAGAGACCAGGGTTAGTCCAGAGAGAGAGACCAGCGAGAGTCAAGAGAGACAGACCAGAGAGAGAGACCAGCGAGAGTCAAGAGAGACCAGCGAGGGTCAAGAGAGACCAGAGAGAGTCAAGAGTCCAGAGAGAGAGACCAGCGAGAGTCCTGATAGAGTCCAGAGAGAGACCAGAGAGAGTCCTGAGAGAGAGCAGAGAGACCAGCGAGAGTCCTGAGAGAGACCAGCAAGAGTCAAGAGAGTACAGAGAGAGTCCAGAGAGATACCAGGGTTAGTCCAGAGAGAGAGACCAGCGAGAGTCCTGAGAGAGTCCAGAGAGACCAGCGAGAGTCCTAAGAGAGTCCAGAGAGAGTCCAGAGAGAGTCCAGAGAGAGACCAGCGAGAGTCCTGAGAGAGTCCAGAGAGAGACCAGAGAGAGTCCAAAGAGAGTCCTGATAGACCAGAGAGAGACCAGCGAGAGTCAAGAGTCCAGAGAGAGTCCAGACAGAGACCAGGGTTAGTCCAGAGAGAGAGACCAGAGAGAGTCCTGAGAGAGACCAGAGAGAGACCAGAGAGACCAGCGAGAGTCCTGAGAGAGACCAGCGAGAGTCCTGAGAGAGACCAGAGAGACCAGCGAGAATCCTGAGAAAGTCCAGAGAGAGACCAGAGAGACCAGGGTTAGTCCAGAGAGAGACCAGAGAGAGTCAAGAGAGACCAGAGAGAGACCAGAGAGAGTCCTGAGAGAGACCAGAGAGAGTCCTGAGAGACCAGAGAGAGTCCAGACAGAGACCAGGGTTAGTCCAGAGAGACACCAGAGAGACCAGCGAGAATCCTGAGAAAGTCCAGAGAGAGACCAGAGAGACCAGGGTTAGTCCAGAGAGAGAAACCAGAGAGAGTCCTGAGAGAGACCAGAGAGAGACCAGAGAGACCAGCGAGGGTCAAGAGAGACCAGAGAGAGTCCAGACAGAGACCAGGGTTAGTCCAAAGAGAGACCAGTGAGAGTCCTGAGAGAGTCCAGAGAGAGACCAGAGAGACCAGGGTTAGTCCAGAGAGAGTCAAGAGAGACCAGAGAGAGTCCTGAGAGAGACCAGAGAGACCAGCGAGAGTCCTGAGATATATATGAGAGAGAGAGAGAGAGAGAGAGAGAGAGAGAGAGAGAGAGAGAGAGAGAGAGAGAGAGAGAGAGAGAGAGAGAAAACTCCTCATGGTCAAATTTCTTTTTATGTTTGCGACCTCACCTTCTATGATGCCAACAGAAACGCAATTTTTAATAATGCACAAAATCCACAAATTAGTATGTGGTATTTCTCCTCTTAAAATAACATCCTAACTAACTATCCTTAGCTTTGTATACTGAGCTGGGTTTTACCTGACTAGTTTTTGGTGCACTTATGCTTTTTGTTACCTTGTGTTGTTAAAATTACTTCTATTGTTTTCCTCACCTTTAAGTCGCTTTGGATAAAAGCGTCTGATAAATAACAAAATGTACAATGTGAAAGTGACTACAATTCTTAATTATTATTTTTGTTTCTTTTTTAAGCTATTTATTTACACGTTTGAATATATTATTTATTTTAAGGAGAATTCATTGTTTTGTTTAATAAATCCAACATATGATTATGATTTTTCCCACAATTGAGAAACCCTAATGTCAGATCCCTCTAGAGCAGGGGTGCTCAATACGACAATCACGATCTACCAGTCGATTGCAAAGGTAGTACTGGTAGATCGCGAGACATATATATAAAAATAAAACATAGACTTCAGCCAATCATCCATCCAATCACTTGATTGACATACAGGGCAGCCAGTCAGATGACATCTATATTTTTCTGACGCTTAGATCACTGTGCATGAGCAACAGTGGCACTAAGTGCGGCACGACGCTTCAGCAACTTACACCTCAAATATTTTCTCTTAAACTAGTTACATCCAGTTTTTAAACTTAGTTTTTTTCTCTTAAACTTAAGAAGGGGTTTGGTAGCTGGACCAAGTAACAAGACAAAAACTTCCATACAGAATGAGTTTTTTTTTTTTTTTTTTTTTCGAAAGTGCGTTTGCCTCTGTCAGCAGCTGCTGTCTGGCCTATGCATCCCTGGCTGATTCAATTCAGTGCAAGTCATCAGAGTAAACTCAGGTAATGACAGTAAATATACATAGTTATTTATATTGTGTTGTGCAATATTGGCTCATATGGTTATGGAAGGTACATCAACATACATTGTACATATAAAGAATCCTCAATATATTTGTAAACAAATATATGTTTTGCATTTTTGTAGTGGGTAGCTCATTTTGACTTGGTCATTTTTTAAGAAGCTCGCCTGCTGAAAAAGTGTGAGCACCCCTGCTCTAGACCCTGTCAGACTGGTTGTGGACCACCCGGTGCTACCTGGCTTTCCCGTGCTGGGTCTGGTTGCCGGCTGAGCAAAGATGATGCTGGGGTCGTTCAGGGGCAGTTTGAACGGGGTCTGGGGCCACTGTGGCGTCTGGACTAACCCCATTGTGTGGTGGAAGCCCAACAAAGACACCGGGACCTGCTGGACCTGGACCGGTTTAGAGAAGGACTGAGGGGACGAGGTCTGAGGAGGGGTCTGCCTGCTGTCGGACTGAAGAAAGAGACTGGGTTTAGTCTTTCTTTACCTAGCTTAGACCTGGCTTAGACCTGGTTTAGGCCTGATGATACTTACACATTCAGAGTTGTGTCTTGTTCGTCCGTCATTGTTCAAAGGGATGGACTGGGAGCTGCCTCGAACCAAGTGACCTGCTGTGGACCAGAATAAAACCAGTTCAGATCCAAGTAAAACCTGTTCAAATACATGTGAACCCTGCTTATATTTCCTAGCCTGGCCAGCCACACGACTTTCTTATTGTATTAAATACAAAGATATCAGTCTGGGATTGCAGGGTTTGAACAGGATTTCAAGGTGGGACCATGGCAGAACTAATGTTTGCTGAGTAAACCAATGAGAGAAACCACGAATGGGACGTAAGGAAAGCAACCACCACAGCGTATACCAGCATGGCTATTGGGAGAGAAGTTGCTGTGGTTTTAAAGATATGTCAATGTTTTTAAGAAGAGAAGAAAGCACAGTATCAAACAATCGCTCCAATGCAATATCTTGACTGTTTTGGTTGAAAAAAATTGTTGCGGTCAATAAGACCCAAACCAAAATCCAAAACTTGCTACAATTGGCCTGGGAAGAAAGAGCCAGAGATGAATACAGAGCAGACCCGGCCAGTACCTGCTGGTCCAGTCGGGATGGTCCTGGTCTTCAGGTGTTTGTACTCGGGACAGTCTCGTCGGACATGGCCCATGTCTCCGCACTGGAAACAACGGCGCTCCTTCTGCTCTTCCTCCTTCAGCTCATCCTCTTTCTCACTGTCCTTCTTCTTTATCCTGGAGAAAAAAAAAAAGAAATAAAATACAGCACAGAACAAACTGATGAAAAACAGGTTTAATTATTGTTAAGGACCACATAACCGTATAAAATACATTTGCAAAAAACAAAAAACTATTGCAGGAGCTTAAAATGATGAACTAAAATATTGTTATCAAAAACACAGCAGTGTCCTTCGCCAGTAAAACAAAAACTAGTATGTTCTGCCCGTCAGTTCCCTTTGCACATGCACAGTTTGAGTAGTAGTACTGTGACACACCTGTAACCCACTGGATAACCTATTGGAGGTAATGTCTGTGGAGGTTCTCAGTCATCCAGGTCATCTTCAATAAGCTCAGCTCTCTTACTAGTTTATCTCAAAATTGATAGTTTCTTGGAATTAGAGACGAAACGTCTTCACTTTAAAAACTGAGTCCAGATGCTTTTGCTTCAACCTTTTCTTACTGGAGGTAATATATTCCAGTGTCATCCATGACTCTGTTCATGCAGAACCTTCTTACAGAAACGCAAGAATTGTGAGTGACAGGCAGTCATCTGGGATTCATACAACTGTAGTCACATACGTAACTTTCAGAGGGCGAATGAACCAGAACCAGGGGCAAGTCCCACAATGGAGCTGGTGGAGTTGGTAGCAAAGCTGTGCCGGCCTGTAGGGGGCCACCAGCAACAACTTGTAACCCTCTTGAAAAACCCTCTGAAGAGTCAGCCAAATTAGGGGAAGGGAGGGAAGGCGTACAAGAAACCCTGAGGCCACGGATGTGCCACACATCGTTCCTGTGAGAGAAAACCATAGAGTTAAAGAATATGAGTTGACCCGTCTGAGGCAAACAGATCTACCTCTGCTTGACCAAAGACGCTCCAGATCCTCTGCACCACTCTCCCGGTGGTGGATTTTGACGAGAAAAGGAATCTGCAATCTGATTGTCTTCCCCCTGCAGATAAAATGCCTGCAGTTTGCACAAAAGAGGGGCCGCCCACGTCAAGAGGTCTTGGGACACCTTCAGGAGCCACAATGACCTGGTGCCCTCTTGGTGATTGATGTGGTAGACAATCGAGTTGTTGTCTGACTGTATGAGAACATGTCTCCCTCTCAGATATGGTAGATGTTGGAGGGCCAATTGCTCAGCCCTCAGCCCAATGTGGAGCCAGACTGGAGGCCCTGCCACATCACCCTGACCGTATGATGTCTGTGGTGCTCGACATCCAGGTGAAAACTGTTCAACCACCTCTGCAGAGGCACAACACGTTTGACACATGTCAACTTCCCCGGCAGTCGTAGGAAAGTCACATAAGTGAACTGTCTCCCTACAGTCTGACTTGATGTACCAAACGGATGTCGTCGTCCACCCGGCGAAGTGATGCAGATGACCCGCGCCCTGAGTTGTTTACATTTAGGATGGTGATATTTACACCACAGGCCTGAAGTGGGGCAAGAGCTGCATTCACACATTGGGTAAACACTCTCGGGGTGAGCAAAAGCCCAAATGGAAGCAGCTGAATGGCCAACACATTTACATTTATTCTTTTAGCAGACACTTTTATCCAAACCGACTTACATTTAGCGTCAATTAACCAGTGTTACAGCTGGAACACCACTAAGACAAGGTGGGTTAAGTGTCTTGCCCAAGGACACAACGACAGTGTGATCTGAGGGGAGAGAACCACCTACCTTCCCGTTGAAAGACGAGCACTCTACCACTGAGCGACTGCGCTCCAGGCGCTGGGAGAACAACGATCAAAGTCTGACGTCCGAGGCTGCCTTTCCGGTTGGCAGACAGCGTCAATTCCCCCCTAGACCCCCGCTGCACATGTTCGAGAAAAGTTTACATTATGGGGATGAGTCCTAGGTTGGGGACGGGCACTGTGGCCACCTGCCAGACCCTTGACCTTTGAGGAGGGGACATAGTCCTGCTGAGGGCAGAGGGAAGACAGCTATTGTCTTGTCTGCCGTGCTTGGACAGTACGTTCAAACGCCTCCAGATCAGCTCAACCAAACAGTACTGCCGGCTCCACAGGTATACTGTAGGAGGGTCCTACGGCATGACTCAGAGCAGGCCCCACAAGCCGCACAACAGTAGAAGCCATCCATCTCGACAAACCCAATTGAGTGGAAAAAAGTGAAAAAAATGTAATAATTTAAAACGTCAAAGCTGGGAGTGGGACGCAAACGATGCCCTTTACCAGCAGAAACAAAACACTAAATCCAAAAAAGGCCAACACCATTAGTAATAAGTAGTATTAGAACTGAAATTATAAAGCTAAAGCCTGGAGAGGTGGCGCGCATGCAGCCTTTCCCAGCAGAAGCAAAACGTTAAATAAAGAAAGCTAACAGTTAGCAATAAGTATAGAAACAAATACCTTAAATTAAGAATAAGCTGTTGAACTCCACTTCTCCAACAGACATGGTCACGGGGCATCCAGCGACAGTGAATGTGAACCCAAAGGTTCTTATGCTGTGGCTTATGCCATGTAGTGCAAACTGCACGCAAGAAAAAAGGAACAGAGCCATGGATGACGCTGGAATATATTACCTCCAGTATTTCATCCAGGGTGTCACAGGTGTGACTCTGTTGTACTACTACTCAAACTGCAAGTGTGCAAAGAGAACATCTCGTGCTTTCAGCACCGCCTCTGGCATTCAGTAGGGATGAACTAGAACCTGTTTAAATAAAACCTCTTTAAACTTCCTACAACAGAAACTTGATCACTGTGTTTTTTGCGAAAGGCAAATAAAACCTATTAAAACTTCATTAAATCTTTTAAAAACCTGTTTAAGTGACAGTTCTATAGTTAGCTGGAGGTATTTTTTGTTTCTATTTTATGATGAGCCTGAGATTTTAGAGCTGTTCATGAAATGGCTGCAGTAAAATTAGATTTACCTGCGTCTCTTGGGACAGTCCTTCATGTAGTGTCCAATTTTTCCACAGATTCTGCAGCAGCGGTCGTTTGGAGCAAGCTCTCCATCTGTCAGCACCTTTGAGTCGAAAAAGTAGTCCTAAAAAAAATTAAGTTAAGAGAACTTCAGCCGTTTTTACTCCTTTTTCTGGTTTTATTTTTTGTAAAAATATTAAATTAAAATTGTAGTTTTTGTACAGGAAAAGGTAAAATGCTTCAATGTTACTATGTTCTCAAGTGCATTTGACACCATCAGGTGTTGGCAGAGAAGCTGACAGCAATGCAGTTGGATTCCCTAATGGTGCCCTGGATTGTGGATGTCTACAAAACTGTGTCAGAAAAACAATCAGTAACACCGGGACATCCTCTCTCCCTTCCTCTCTACAAGACCTGCCACCTTCAGAAATGTTCTGATGACTCTGCAGTAGTGACCTTGGTGGAGGTTCCAGTGACCCTTACAAACATCAAAGGGGTCAGTATTGAGGTGGTGGTGGAGTAAAAGTACTTATGGGTCTACTTGGACCACAAACTGGACTGGTGCAAGTACATGGACACTGTGTACAGAAAGGGCCAGAGCAGTCTATTTTCTTAGACAACTGAGGTCCTTCAACGTCTGCAGGACAATGCTGAGGATGTTCTACAAGTCTGTGGTGGCAAGTGCCATTGTGTACAGTGGCAAGAAAAAGTATGTGAACCTTTTGGAATTTCATGGCTCTCTGAATAAATTTGTCTGAAAATGTGATCTGAACATCCCAGTCAAAGGGATTGACAAACATTATGTGTCTAAAAATAATTAAACTAATTCTTACCTTTCTTGTCTATATTGAACACACTCATTCAACATTCAAAAGTGGAAGAAGTAAGTGAACCCTTATAATTAATAACTGGTTGATCTTGCCTTGGCAGCGATAACCTCAACCAGGTGCTTCCTGTAGCTGTGGATCAGACCTGCACATTGTTGGAGGAATTTTAGCCCATTTTCCCTGTCATATTCTTAGTACGTCTCATGTTGATGGTCCTCTTCAAATAAATACATAGCATATCTATTGATTAAGGGCTGGGCTCTGACTTGGCCACTCCAAAAGGCAGATTTTGTTTTTCTGAAGCCATGGTGTATTTTGGGGTCTTGTTCACGAGTGAGGGAAGGATGGAGCGTGAGGTTGACAGATGGCTCAGTGCAGCTTCTGCGTTGATGCGTTTGATGTACCGGTCTGTCGTGGTAAGACCGGGTCATGATCGAAAGAACGAGATCCCTGATACAGGCGGCCGGAATGAGCTTCCTCCACAGGGTGGCTGGGTGCTTCTCAGCCAATTAGCTTTTTAAAAGTTATTAACTCAAGAGTTCACATACTTTTTCCACAAGTGCAATGAGGTTTTTTGGTTGTTCTCAAATAAAGACATGAAAGATCAGAATTTTCTTTGGTAATTAGACACATAATGTTTGTCAATACCTTTGACTTAGATAAAGATCAGATCACATTTTAGGATAAATCTATTAAGAAAACCATAAAATTGTAAAAAGGTCCCATACTTTTTCTTGCTACTGTATGCTGCTGTCTGCTCAATAGGATCATCAGGAAGGCCTGACATGTTGTGGGAGAGGAACTAGACTCTCTGACAGTGGAGTCTGAGAGAAAGATGTTCAAAATTCAAAAAGACTATACTGGATTTTCCCTCTCACCCTCTCCACAATGTGCTGACCAGCTACAGAAGCTCATTCAGTAACAGACACTTGCTCCCAGGCTGCACCACAAAGAGACACAGGAACACATTCCTGCCTGTGGATATTTTAATGCTTTTCTACATAAGCATCTTTTCACCTTTGGTCGGAAATTCTCTATCTTTTGTAACTTAGAATTTCCCCTTGGGGATTAATAAAGGAATTCTGATTCTGACGATAACCTCAGGGAAATCCTGCAGGATTTAAGGAAATAAAAAATGTCCAGGTCATATCATTTATTTAAAAATGTGATAACAGAAAAAAATTAATAAATAAAAAAACTAAACAAAACTGAAAACAATTCAAGGAAACAAAAAAGTAGTCGGTAGTTGTGTCTGCAGTCCTGTCTGTAGTCTGGTCTCTGGCCCGGTCCTGGTACGTACCACCTCGGTGCCGGGGCTGGGGTAGAAGGGGGTCCCAAACAGCTTCCTCCCATTAATAAAAGCCTTCATGATGAAGTTCGTCACTAAAAACAAAGATAGGTGTAACTCACGTCACATTTAGTATTCATTGATGATTCACACAGTCACAAGTGGCATTGTGTTAAAAAGTGACTCCCATGTCACATCCTGGGCACAACTTCCTGTTCCCGGCTGCTGGCTGTGCATGGTTCATGTTTATCAGAAAAACTTTAACTTAACATAACTTTATGAGAACTTTAAGGAAAATCTCTATATTCAGCAGGACCAATTGTTTTTCCTTTGCTTCCAGGACACCCTCTGTTGGATTATAACTTTCTATTTCCGTTTGCAAAAAAAAAATTACTGAAAGACTTCAACCTAAATCAAGGATCACGTCACCTGAACTTTCAAAGCTTGAACTACTCAAAGAATCAAGTGAACTATTTAATGGAATAGGTCAAAAGGTTTATTTGACTTGATTTATTTTTGCTAATTGTTGCTTTTGTGTTTAAATGCTTATTTAATTTTGTGTTTCATTGGCTCACTTTCAATTTCTTATTTAATAAAATTCAATAAAAACTAGTTCCATTTAAATCAATATACTTGTTCTCTGCCATTTCATTTACCTCAATCTCCCCTTATACAAGCCTTAACCTATATATTTTAATTTAGCTTTACAAACGACTGGGTTTGACAGATTTTCTAAAGGAACTCACTTTTACGAGAGACTCCAGCTCCGAGATTATGATTCAGGTCGAAGGGATCTGACGAGAGACACACGTTAGAGTCAATAACATCTTTCAAAACTTTTGCAAAAAAACAGATTATTTTTAATGAATTCAGGTTAAATTAAAAATTATCATCACAATTCAGGTAGATTCTAAACAAACTGGACACTGACACAAACTGAAAGTTTAACTAAACCCTGTAATTATATTCTTACCCTCTATAGCAATGCATTTGCTGGTCCACTGCTTCTCAAAGGTGGTCAGTCGTTTCTTCTGCCTGATGCTGATCACATGTTCTTTAAAGTCAAACTCTTCGGTGTAAAACCGGAGAAGACCGAGCCACAGCTCTCCAACTGACTCCCAGTTCTGCTCACCCCAACGCCGCCCCTGAAGAATAATAAAATACATTTAATAATACAACACAACCCTTTAATGCTTAACAGGACTAAATGTCTTTAGAAACAGACCAGGTCCTGGATGTTGTCGAAAAAGAAGGCGTTCCATCCGTCCACTATTTTCTGAGGAGCAGCCGGGCCGTCGAACATCTGCCACAGAAAACACAATCGTCAGAATAAACCCTTCTACTAAAACCTTGAAAACCAACCAAATCCATTTCAAAACCTCACATCAAAAAAATAAAAAGCAGTTTACGTGCGGGAAACGTGATGCAGATGTAACGCAACACTGTTGTTTTGGTGTAAATTGGGGGTTAGACTAGATTTTACAAGTCTCTTAATGGTTTACATTTACATTTAGTCATTTATCAGACGCTTTTATCCAAAGCAAGTTACAAGTGAGGAAAACAATGGAAGCAATTTCAACAACACAAGGAACAAAAAGCACAAGTGCAGCACAAACTAGTCAGTTAGAACTCAGCACAGTTTACAAAGCTTTTTATTTTTTTAGAAAAGGAATCAATAGAAAGGAAGTAGAATTCAGTGTTTGTCAGGTGTTGATGGAGGAGATGTGTTTTCAGGCGTTTTTTAAAGATGGCTACAAAATCTGCTGATCTTGTAGCAGCAGTAGCTCATTCCACCAATGAACAGATCCAGAAAAACTTTGTGAGAGGGATTTTTTTCCTTTTTGGGATGGAACCACCAGATGTTGTTCATTTGCAGAGCACAGGGATCTGGTAGAACATAGGTCTGTGTCAGTGACGATATGAGGGGGCGGAGCCAGTGTAACTAATGAAGAGAGTCAGTGTAACTAATGAAGAGAGTCAGTGTAACTAATGAAGAGAGGAGTCAGTGTAAGTAATGAAGAGAGTCAGTGTAACTCATGAAGAGAGGAGTCAGTGTAACTAATGAAGAGAAGAGTCAGTGTAACTAATGAAGAGAGGAGTCAGTGTAACTAATGAAGAGAGTCAGTGTAACTAATGAAGAGAGGAGTCAGTGTAACTAATGAAGAGAGTCAGTGTAACTAATGAAGAGAGGAGTCAGTGTAACTAATGAAGAGAAGAGTCAGTGTAAGTAATGAAGAGAGTCATTGTAACTCATGAAGAGAGTCAGTGTAACTAATGAAGAGAGGAGCCAGTGTAACTCATGAAGAGAGGAGTCAGTGTAACTAATGAAGAGAGTCAGTGTAACTAATGAAGAGAGGAGTCAGTGTAACTAATGAAGAGAGGAGTCAGTGTAACTAATGAAGAGAGGAGTCAGTGTAACTAATGAAGAGAGGAGTCAGTGTAACTAATGAAGAGAGGAGCCAGTGTAACTAATGAAGAGAGGAGTCAGTGTAACTAATGAAGAGAGGAGTCAGTGTAACTCATGAAGAGAGTCAGTGTAACTAATGAAGAGAGGAGTCAGTGTAACTAATGAAGAGAGTCAGTGTAACTAATGAAGAGAGGAGTCAGTGTAACTAATGAAGAGAGTCAGTGTAACTAATGAAGAGAAGAGTCAGTGTAACTAATGAAGAGAGTCAGTGTAACTAATGAAGAGAGTCAGTGTAACTAATGAAGAGAGTCAGTGTAACTAATGAAGAGAGGAGTCAGTGTAACTAATGAAGAGAGGAGTCAGTGTAACTAATGAAGAGAGGAGTCAGTGTAACTAATGAAGAGAGGAGTCAGTGTAACTAATGAAGAGAGGAGTCAGTGTAACTAATGAAGAGAGGAGTCAGTGTAACTAATGAAGAGAGGAGTCAGTGTAACTAATGAAGAGAGTCAGTGTAACTAATGAAGAGAGGAGTCAGTGTAACTAATGAAGAGAGGAGTTAGTGTAACTAATGAAGAGAGGAGTCAGTGTAACTAATGAAGAGAGGAGTCAGTGTAACTAATGAAGAGAGTCAGTGTAACTAATGAAGAGAGGAGCCAGTGTAACTAATGAAGAGAGGAGTCAGTGTAACTAATGAAGAGAGGAGTCAGTGTAACTAATGAAGAGAGGAGTCAGTGTAACTAATGAAGAGAGGAGTCAGTGTAACTAATGAAGAGAGGAGTCAGTGTAAGTAATGAAGAGAGGAGTCAGTGTAACTCATGAAGAGAGGAGTCAGTGTAAGTAATGAAGAGAGTCAGTGTAACTAATGAAGAGAGTCATTGTAACTCATGAAGAGAGTCAGTGTAACTAATGAAGAGAGGAGTCAGTGTAACTCATGAAGAGAGGAGTCAGTGTAACTAATGAAGAGAGTCAGTGTAACTAATGAAGAGAGGAGTCAGTGTAACTAATGAAGAGAGGAGTCAGTGTAAGTAATGAAGAGAGTCAGTGTAACTAATGAAGAGAGTCATTGTAACTCATGAAGAGAGTCAGTGTAACTAATGAAGAGAGGAGTCAGTGTAACTCATGAAGAGAGTCAGTGTAACTAATGAAGAGAGGAGTCAGTGTAACTCATGAAGAGAGTCAGTGTAACTAATGAAGAGAGGAGTCAGTGTAACTAATGAAGAGAGGAGTCAGTGTAACTCATGAAGAGAGGAGTCAGTGTAACTAATGAAGAGAGGAGTCAGTGTAACTCATGAAGAGAGGAGTCAGTGTAACTAATGAAGAGAGGAGTCAGTGTAACTAATGAAGAGAGTCAGTGTAACTAATGAAGAGAGGAGTCAGTGTAACTAATGAAGAGAGTCAGTGTAACTAATGAAGAGAGTCAGTGTAACTAATGAAGAGAGGAGTCAGTGTAACTAATGAAGAGAGTCAGTGTAACTAATGAAGAGAGGAGTCAGTGTAACTAATGAAGAGAGGAGTCAGTGTAACTAATGAAGAGAGTCAGTGTAACTAATGAAGAGAGGAGTCAGTGTAACTAATGAAGAGAGGAGTCAGTGTAACTAATGAAGAGAGGAGCCAGTGTAACTAATGAAGAGAGGAGTCAGTGTAACTAATGAAGAGAGTCAGTGTAACTAATGAAGAGAGGAGTCAGTGTAACTAATGAAGAGAGTCAGTGTAACTAATGAAGAGAGGAGTCAGTGTAACTAATGAAGAGAGTCAGTGTAACTAATGAAGAGAGTCAGTGTAACTAATGAAGAGAGGAGTTACGTGGCTCTCTTCGGTTCTTTAAAGACCACTCTTGCTGCTGCATTCTGGATGAGCTGCAGAGGTTTGGTTGTGCAGCAGGAGTCCAGCCAGAAGAGCATTGCAATAATCCAGTTTGGACAAGACAAGAGCCTGGACTAGGATTTGTGTAGAGTGCTCTGATAGGAAAGGTCTAATTTTCCTAATGTTGTAGAGGATGAATCTACAGGACCTGGTGGTGCTGGCAACATGACTTGTGAAGTTTAGTTGATCATCAGTTAACACTCCCAGATTTCTGGCAGTGCTGGACGGTGTAATGGTTGATGAGCCTAGTTGAATGGAGAGGTTGTGGTGGGTCTTTGGGTTTGGCAGGAATCACAAGCAGTTCTGTTTTACCAAGGTTCAGCTGCAGGTGATGGTCCTTCATCCAAAGTGAGATGTCACTCAGGCCGAGACACGAGCAGAGACCGTCGGATCATCAGGTTGAAATGACAAGTGGAGTTGAGTGTCATCTGCAGCAGTGATAGGAAAAGACATGCTTCTGAACGACAGAGCCAAGGGATGTCATGTTTATGGAAAAGAGTAGCGGTCCAAGCACCGAGCCCTGTGGCGCCCCGTATTGAGATGTTGGGACTCAGAGACCTCGTTTCTCCAGGATACTCTGAATGACCTACCCGAGAGGTAAGACTTGAACCATTGCAACGCCATTCCAGAGACACCCATCGTACTGAGAGAAGACAAGAGGATGTGATGATTAACAGTGTCAAAGGCAGCAGACAGATCCAGTAAGATGAGGACAGATGACTTGGATGTTGCCTTTGCCAGTCTCAGGGCTTCGATGACTGAGAGCAGAGCAGTTTCGGTGGAGTGTCCGCTCTTGAACCCAGACTGGTTCTGGTCCAGGAGGTTGTTTCGTGTGAGAAAGGAGGAGAGCTGGTTAAACACAACTCGCTCCAGAGCTTTGGCAGTAAAGGGAAGGAGGGAAACCGGTCTGTAGTTTTCTAACAGTGAAGGGTTGAGAGTAGGTTTCTTCAGTCGTGGTGTGATGTGGGCCTCTTTGAAAGCTGTGGGGAATGACCCAGTGGAGAGAGATGTGTTGATGATGTGGGTGAGAGAAAGCCTGAAGATGATGTGTGGGGATGGGATCCAGCGGGTAGGTGGTAGAACTAATGATCTTAGAAATGTCTGCTTCAGTTAGAGAAAAAGAAAGAAGCAATACATTTTGGACAGTTCCTTATGAACCTTCTGGGACTCTGAGAACATCTGGGACAAGCTTTCTGCTTGAGCACAGAGTTAAAACTAAACCTGGTGAAGCAGCTTTTAAGTTTTAGCGGCAAAACCCTGAACAGCCTCAACTATTCATGTTTCTTATTCTAAATATTGCCTGTGTAAAGCACTTTGAAGCACCCAGTGTATTATTTGTGCTATAGAAATAAAGGTGTCTATTCACAAAAGTGTTTCCTGATCATACTTTAGTTTTACCTTTGTATCATTTTGTATGTATTTCCCATTATGGCTCAGTTTTCTTAAAAATGATTGTTATGGCAAACCAGACATAATTCCTCGTCACAGACGCCACTTTCTCCTGCTGCGTGCGCGCTGCTGCAGCAGGTGCGGCTGTATGTGCCCAGTGCTTTTAAGCTGCGTGGTTTACCTCCTCAGGAAGAAATGTGGACACCGACTACCAGCCTCAAAACCTGTTCATGCTGTGGATTCTGGACTCACTCAGCTGTTTGAAGACACAGCCTGTGTCCGAATCAACACACTAATCACTATATAGTAGGGATGTAACAATTAACCGTGAGCTGGTTGAAAATCAATTCACATATGTGATGTTTTCAGTTTCCAGTCGGTTGTTTGAACAACAGGGGTTGCTCTGTTTACTGCAAATCACTTTCAACAAGTTGCTCCAAACAGTTTCTAGCATGGCCACGAGAGTGTAGCTGTTGATATTGTGCAAGTCTATCCTCGTCCAAATCAGAGGTGTGGCGGCATAAATAAATCCACTTTAGCAAAAGGCATTCACTTGTTCACTGTGTGTCTCTTCGCTGCTGCACAGACCGGTCCCAGGCCAAGTCGTCTCTGCATGACCTTTACAAGCAGGACTTAAATAGAGCGCCACAAAAAACATGTCTGTGTCCGGACTGAGCTTTACTCTCTCCAAAACGAACAGAAGTCATGTAAATGTCCCGTCACCGGGGGAGAAGAGATAATGTGAGCAGTAATCTGTGTCAGCAAAGAGGCTAAACTTTAAACAGAGGCTGTTGTCCTGAGTCTGAACCATCTCTGAGCCATAAATTATTTCATAAATAGTCAGACCCACTTAAACTAAAGTGTAATGTTTGAGGACCCCAGCTCGAAGGATGAGACCACCCGCGGGTGGTCAAAGGGTGAAGGACAAAGTTTTTTTATATATAACTTTGTCCTTCAACCTCTGCAGATGGTCTCATCCTTCGAGCTCGGGTCCTCTACCAGAGGACTGGGAGCTTGAGAGTTCTCAACAGTGTCTTTGCTGTTCCTAGTACTGCACTTTTCTGGACCAAGATGTCTGGTGTTCTTCCAGGGATCTGCTGTAGCCACTCTTCCAGTTTGGGGGTCACTGCCTCGAATGCTCCGATGACCACGGGCACCACTGTCGCCTTCACCTTACAAGTCTTTTCCAGCTCTTCCCTGAGCCCTTGGTATTTCTCTTGTTCAAGTTCAAGTCTGCTTTATTGTCAATTTATCTGAACAGTACAGTACATACATACAGATAATTGAAACTGTGTTACTCTCAGACCCCCCGGTGCACACAGATAACATTAACATTAACGACATTAACATTAACGACTAGTTTCTCATGTTCCTTTTTCCTGATGTTCCAGTCACTTGGTATTGCCACGTCAACCACAACGGCTTTTCTCTGCTGTTTGTCCACCACCACGATGTCTGGTTGGTTCTTTCATTACCATTCTGTCAGTCTGAATCTGGAAATCCAACAAGATCTTGGCTCGGTCCTTCTCTACCACCTTTGGAGGTGCTTCCCACTTTGACTTTGGGGTTTCCAGTCCGTACTCTGTGCAGATGTTCCTGTACACTATGCCAGACACTTGGTTATGGTGATCCATGTATGCTTTTCCTTCCAGCATCTTACACCCTGCAGTTAAGTGTTGGATTGTCTCAGGGGCCTCTTTTCAAGTTTTCAGAGTCTGCTCACAAAAAAACTAAATAACCATAAAACTGCTGTGGATGTATTTGTGGACTGGGGCAATACCAATAGACTGCTCATCAAAACAAGTAAAACTGTGGGGATGCTGCTCGACCCCAGATCAGTGGGGGGATTGGTGGCCAGTGACTATTCATGGAAACACCATCAAACAGGTCACGTCCTTCAAATACTTGGGTGTGCACATTGACGGTGACCTCAGCTGGCACACGCAGCTGGCGAGTGTTTGTGCCAGAGTCCACCAGCGCCTCCATTTTCTAAGACGCCTCAGACTGTTTGATGTCTGTAAAAACATCATGACAATCTTCTACAGAGCAACTATAGAGTCTATACTTAGGTATGGTATCACCTGCTGGTTTGGAAATCTCACAGTTAAATCCAAAGCTCAAATTCATAATCTAGTTAAAACAGCAAGTAAGATAATGGGCACTCCTGCCCCACTGACCCCACAGTATGTGAGCAGGCTGTCATCAGACAACGAAACACAAAGGGAACTCAAGTTCAAGATAACTGTGATTTCTGATGTTTTCGCACTGTACATGGGGGGGATGGTATAAATTATTGTTATTTATCATCTGTGTGTGACTGTGTTTTATGTAGTGCTGCAGTACTGCCTTTTTGTCCAAGACAAATTTCTCCTATGGGAGACAAATATAGAACTTTACACAGCCTACACCTTTTTTGACAGGTGTGATAGATCTGGGCCTCTATTGCTCTGGTGCTCAGGGCTTGTTCCTGTGCAGCCATGATGAGTGCCTCTGTGCTGTCCTTCAGTCCGGCCCGTTCTAGCCATTGGTAGGATTTCTTGATATCAGCCACTTCAGTTATGTTCTGGTGGTACATCCCATGTAGGGGTTTGTCCTTCAATGATGGTCCCTCCTCCAGCTCCTCTTCCTCTGTTCCTCATTGCTTGAGACATTCAATGAGCACATCATCTGTTGGGGCCTTCTCTTTGATGTACTTGTGGATCTTGGATGTTTCATCCTGGATAGTGGCTCTCACACGCACTAGTCCACGGCCGCCATGCTAGCCATAAGGAAGGCGGTCGTGGACCAGTGAGAACCCTCCATGCACGGTGAGGAGAGTTTGTGTCTTAACGTCTGTGGTCTGCATCTCTTCCTTTGGCCACCTTATTATTCCCGCAGGGTATCTGATCACTGGCAGGGCGTAGCTGTTTATTGCCCGTGCCTTGTTCTTGCCATTGAGCTGACTTCTTAGGACTTGCCTTACTCACTGGAGGTATTTGGCAGTTGCCGTTTTCCTTGTTTCCTCTTCAAGGTTGCCATTTGCCTGTGGTATTCCAAGGTACTTGTAACCATCCTCAATGTCTGCTATTGTTCCTTCTGGTAGTGAGACCCCTTCTGTGTGGACTACCTTCCCTCTCTTTGTCACCATTCGACTACACTTCTCAAGCCCGAATGACATCCCAATGTCAGAGCTGTAGATCCTGGTGGTGTGGATCAGTGAGTCAATGTCCCGCTCGCTCTTAGCGTATAGCTTGATGTCATCCATGTAGAGGAGGTGACTGATGGTGGCCCCATCCCTGAGTCGGTATCCATAGCCAGTCTTGTTGATTATTTGGCTGAGGTGGTTCAGACTTGTGCAGAACATCAGTGAGGACAGAGCATCTCCTTGGTATATGCCACATTTGATGGACACTTGTGCAAGTGGCTTGTCATTGGCCTCAAGGGTGGTTTTCCATAGCCTCATTGAGTTTGCAATGAAGTCTCTTAAAGTCCTGTTGATGTTGTACATCTCCAAGCATTCAGTGATCCATGTGTGTGGCATTGAGTCATATGCTTTCTTGTATTCAATCCAGGCAGTGCACAGGTTGGTGTGTCGGGTTCTGCAGTCTTGGGTGACTGTTCTGTCAACCAGGAGTTGGTGTTTGGCTCCTCTGGTTTCTTCGCAGATGCCCTTCTGTGCTTTGCTCATGTATTGATCCATGTGCCCACTTATCTTAGCCGCGATGATGCCTGACATGAGCTTCCATGTTGTGGAGAGACAGGTTATTGGCCGATAGTTGGATGAGACTGTACCCTTTGTGGGATCCATCAGGATTGTACGCCCTTCGGTAAGCCATTCGGGGTGTGTCTCATCCCTTAGCAGCTGGTTCATTTGTGCTGCAAGGCGCTCGTGGAGTGCAGTGAGCTTCTTTAGCCAGTAGGTGTAGATCCTGTCAGGGCCCGGTGCTGTCCAGTTTTTCATACCTGAGACTCGTTCTTGGATGTCTGCTGCTGTGATGGTAACCGGATTCTGTTCTGGGAGGTTGCTGTGGTCCTCTCTCAGAGCCACCAGCCACTGTGCATCGCTGTTGTGTGATGCCTCCCTCTCCCATATACTTTTCCAGTATTGTTCAGTTTCCAGCCTTGGTGGGTCGGCTCTGCTGTTATTATTACCCTGCCACTGAGCGGATTCGAACCTGGGTCCCCCGTGTGAAAAGTCCTGTCCTTACCAGCTGATTATATATATATATATATATCAGCTGGTAAGGACAGGACTTATATATATATATATATATATATATATATATTTTTTTTTTTACTGAAGTAAAGCTCACCTCCTGAAGAACAGGAACAACCGGAGGCTCTCTCTGCTGCAGGAAGTACAGCACCATCAGAATGTAGGCGTAGGACGAGAGGCTCCCCCTGGAGGCATCGCCGATATCACACCTCTGAGAAATACATAATAATCATTAATTAAGGGAAACAGAGGAGTGGCTCCCCCTGGAGGCACATCCAGGCAAATCAAGCACATGCTGCAAACGAGACGTTATCCAGGCTTTCAGTTTGTGCCTTTGAGCTTTTTGACAGCATTTATTTTCACTTTGTATCTGAACCTAAACCGATGATATTTTTAATGTTTCAGTCCAGTGTCCACACAGTGCTTTTACAAATACACTTTTATGTAAACTAAACTGTACGACTGCACATTCCCCCCCTGAAGGCGTTCAGTGCGGGCAACAGCGAGGCGGTGCAAGCTACGCAGAGGGACCTGAGAGTGCAGATAAAGCTGGCCAGGAAGAAGCATGGGAGGAAGCTGGAGTGGAAGCTCCAGCAGATCAACATCAGGGAAGTCTGGAGTGTTGCTGTTACTGCCACGCTGCTCCACCGAGAGACACAGGAAATCATTCCTGCAAGTCTCCATCAAACTTCGGAACTCAGTAAATCCTCTGTCGTCAAAATAGATTGTTTGTTGTTTGTTAGGGATATCATAGTTTATAGATTATAGTTAAGTTATATCTGCTTTAAACATAAATTTCTATATCCTGCACTGGTCGGTTGCATGTTTGTAACAATTATAACAAAAAGAATTTCCCCTTGGGGATGAATAAAAGTCATTCTGATCTGATCTGATTCCATAGAGCAGATCAGGGTCTGACAGGGGTCTGAGAGTGCCTAAGGCAGGAGTGGGCAAACTAAGGCCCGGGAGCCACATTCGGCCCATTGGGCTCTTTAATCTGGCCCTTCATGCATTTACTAAAATTCTATTGATAATTCTGCAGTGATCAGCTGATTCCACAAAAACATTCCCCAGATGGGAACAACCATTCCTATAACTAGCATATCTACTCTCAGAGAGATAGTTTTCCCAAGTTTTAGAACAAACAACATATTGTTTTGCCTACAGTTCAAACTTAAAACTATAGAGGCAAAAGAAATGTGTGGCCCTTGAGGAAAAATAATTGCCCACCCCTAGTCTAAGGGGTTTGACTGGGTCTGACATGGGTCTGAGAGATCTGAGTGGGGTCAACACGGTATACTCACTTATGCCCAATAACAACACATTGTATAGCCTATAGTTTAAAACTATAAACATATACATTTTTTCATTTAGCTGATGCTTTTATCCAAAGTGACCTACATTAAGCTTCAATTCACCAGTGTTACAGCTGGAACACCACTGGAGGCAAGGGTTAAGTGTCTTGCCCAAGGACACAACAATAGTATGAACTGCAGGAAGGGCGGCATTCGAACCACCAACCGCTCTACCACTGAGCCATTGCGCCCCAGTAAACAAAACATATGTGCAATAAACACTGTATATTCCGCACCACAGTCACAGCTGCACTTTGTTTTAAAAAGTTACTTGACTTGTTTGTCACATATTTGACCTCATTTAAACCCGCAAACAATGTGAGTAGCTCACGCCATTTTGCCTTCATTTGAACCTAACCTATGTTAATTTGGAGTATTAAAAATCTGAAAATGTGTCAAAGAGTTTTTGGAGATGTCGTTGTGTCAGTTTATGTGTGAATAAATGCTGTTACAGAAGTAGCCATATGCATTTTAATTAAAATGTTAGCCCATACTGTAAAAACACAAGAAACAAATCTTTTTGTTCTGATTTTGAACCTGCCATTTTTCAGATAATATGAATGATAACACAAAACCTTTTTTCACTCATAGTTAGTGGTTGGATGAAACCATTTAGTGTCAAACAACTGTGTTTACTTTTTTAAAATCATCATGACAACAGTAACTACCCAAATGACCCTGATCTAAAGTTTACATGCCCCAGTTCTTAATACTGTGTTTATCACCTTTAACATCAATGACAGCTTGACGTCAAGTTTATTTTCTCAGATGTAAAGCTGCCCATTCCTTTTGGCAAAAAGCCCCCAGTTCCTGTAAATTCTTGGGCTGTCTTGCATGAACTGCAGGTTTGAGATCTCCCAAAATCACCAGGCTATGTAAACGTGTGATCATGGTCATTTAGATAGTTTCTGTTGTCATTATGATTTAAAGAGAGTAAACACAGTTGTTTGACAATAAATGGCTTCAACCAACCACACTAACTATGAGAAGTCTGTGAAGGTTCTCAGTCACTTTTCAAATTCTGAGTTCAACTGGTCAGAGAGCTGAGCTTTATCTGTAGAGGGAGGGGCTTGACCTGAAACTAACTCTGATTGGGCCAGGCTGCTCTGGTCTCATAGTCATTAGCTCTGAAATGGCAGTTTGACTCTGATGTGAGAGTCGTTAAAAGCTCAGGTGAGCCCTTAGTTAAACTGTTCCATTCAGGTGTTATGGTTGTTCTAGAGTCAAACAGTTTAGATTTAGGTTTCAGATGACCTGGATGACTGAGAACCTCACAAACATGTGAAGGTTCTCAGTCATCCAGGGTTAAAGGGTCAGGAACCCTTTAACTGCTACGAGACAATGACAATGAGAAAACTGCCAGGAAACTGTCAGACTATAGAAATCATCTCAGATTTAACCTACGTGCAGCCAACATGCCGCCATAATAGATAAAAGATCAAGTTATATTTTCTACAGAAACAACTTGGAGAACTTGAATTTCATAGAGAGCAAGGATAGCCAGATCAAAAAGTTCCAGATTTTGGCTAATGGACAACAGCGTCACACGAGACCATCCCAGATGTAACAAGGATATTACACCAGCCACTCGAGACAGATGGGTAAAGAACCTCTCGGACAGAGTTCTCATCCAAACTGAAAATGAGGTTCTTGAAAAAGGGCTTCATTTCTCAGTTGTTCCAAGGCCCATCCCAGTAGACCTTATTGCAGCAACACAATCAGCCATAAGGAACTATAAATTGTCTGGAAATGAAGCTGAAGAACTGAGACTCAAGGTCACAGCCGCACTGGCTAGTGGTCTCTTTCCCAGTTGCAGAGGCCAGTCACTGGTTCAGATATGTTGATGACACATGGGTCAAAATCAGAACCTAGGAAGAATCCTAGGAAGTAGAAGCCTTCACAGAACACATCAATACCTGGCTTTCTTAGACTGTGCAGTGGTTATTTGTGACGACAGGACTGTCCAAGTAGACGTTTATAGGAAGCCTACACACACAGATCAATATTTTCAGTTTGATTCCCACCAGCCTCTGCAGCACAAGCTGGGAACAAGGGAAGGGTGTAGTTATCCCTTATGTGTCTGGTTTATCTGAAAAAGGATTTGCTACAAACACAAAATTCCAGTCCATTTTAAACCAGGGAACACGCTGTGTCAAAACATGGTCCATCCTAAAGACAAGACCCCCACAAACAGAGTCATGTAGTTTATACAGTTCAGTGAAGAGTGCAGGGACAGTTCTGTTGGAGAAACTAAACAACAGCTTCACAAGAGGATGTATCAGCACAGAAGAGACAATCCTGGACCTGAGTCTGCAGTCCACCTCCACCTCAAAGACAAAGGACAGTCCTTTGAGGACAGCAATGTCCCAATTTTGTCCAGAGAGACCAGATGGTTCGAGGGAGGGGTGAAGGAACATTTTTGTGAAAATGGAAAAGCCTTCGTTGAACAGAGGAGGTGGCCTCAGATTTATGTTACCTAGTATTTATAACAGTGTTCTTAAACCTAAATCTAAACAGTTTGACTCTAGAACAAGAACAACACTTGAATAGAACAGTGTCATTAACGACTCACCTGAGCTTTTAACGACTCTCACATCAGGTGTCACACTGTCCTTTCCGAGCTAACAACTGTGAAACAGAACAGTCTGCTCCAATCAGAGTTCGTTTCAGGTTAAGCCCCTCCCTCTAGAGATAAAGCTCAGCTCTCATACAGTTGATCTCAGAATTAATAAAGTCTCTTAAAATAGAGACAAAACGTCTTCACCTAGAAAACTAAGTCCAGATGCTTTTGCTTTAACCTTTTCCACTAACTATAGGTAAAAAAAAATTGGTGTCATTTATATTCTCTGAAAAACTGCCCAAATAAAATAATAAATGACCAATTCTTCCAGGGTATGTAAACTTATGAGCACACCTGTATATTTATCTCCACGGTCTTCCAGAGGCTGTAGGTGTGGAATCAATAAATCTAATTTGGTTTAATTTAAATATAAAGTATATTTAAACCCCGTCATGGTGTGGGAAGTCAAATAAGAAGATCTCAACTACTTTTAGTTGAGGTCCCCAGGTCTGCAGTTTGAGGTCTGACCTTAGCAAAGACCTTCATGGTGTAGCCCAAGAGCTGGACTCTCGGGTCCAGAGCCGCGTATGTCGCCAACATCCGAGTGTTATGCTGCGCCTGAACAGATCCAGAATAAGATCATTTTTCTTGTATTTAATGTTATTTTGGATAATTCAAAAATAAGGACTAAGGCCTGCACCAGAGTGTTGTAGAGGCTGATGTCTCCCTCCAGCCCGCTCTGACGGTGCTCAAACTTCACGATCGGGACTTTGGCCGTGGTGATGGGAAGGATGTTCCTCAGACCTGCAAAAACCAGACCATCAGAACCAGTCCGGAACCAGACCAGCAGGGACCGGGTCAGAACCAGGTAATACACCTTACACAGACATCAAAGATTCTGTTGAGAGTCCAAGCTAAACTACTTAGAACCCGTTTAAATCCAGTTCAAATCAGTTTAAACCCATTAAACATAAGACCTGCACTGGAAATAACCGGTTTGAAGAGGATTTACTTTGACTCTAATTGGTTTAAAACCAAATTATTATGAAATAAACATAAATGTATGTATTTTTCTTTTTCACACACTAAACCCACAAACCTGCCATAAATTGAAATTATATATGAATGAATCCAGTAAAAATAAATGTAAAGATCAAAAGATAAGTTAAAATGGGTATGTCTGGAAAAAAATTAATAAAAAATAAATAAAATTGGGGAAAAAATGGCGGTGGTCAACAAAACAGATTCATTCTAAAGAGACTTTAAGAAAACATCTGCAGAAATGAGACTTGACAGGTTTAAAAACATGCCAGAATTAAAGCTGTTTGAAAAAGGAATTCAGACTTTTAGAAATAGTTCTACTCTGTCAAGTTGTAAACCTTATTATTTCATTCTTCAGAGTTTCTTTTACCCACATCATGTGATATAAACAAAGTGTTGCGGTGAAACAGACATTTCTTTGACATCTGTGGATTTCACCTGAAAGCAGGCCATCAGGATAGAAATGACAAAAGTGACCTGTGTGTTTCTTCAGGACTTTGGCCAAACCCTCGATGATCTCTTTACAGTTCAGCTTCTGTTAAAGACAAACCAGTTTAGACTTTAATTAGAAGGTTATAAATAGTTAGAACTGTTTAAATTCCAACTAAACAGTTCATTAGTTTCATTAAAGACGATTAAAGATAACTCGTGACTTGATTATTTTTGGACATCTTTAATGAAAGGAATCTTAAAGACAGACATTGACGATGACTGCATCTGAACCTTTTTAATTTTTCACTGTAATAAATGATAATCTGGACAAACCTCTGCCGTCTGGTGTCCCTCCAGAGTCATGCAGATGTCCAGGTCGCTGTCTCTGAAGCCGAAGCCGTTTTTGGACGAGCCGAACAAACACAGCTGCGCCTTATCTGGAGAAAAGAACACATGACACAGGAATGAGACAAAAAGGACTGTTTGATAATAACCTGAAGGCCCATACACACCGGGACGAATATCGTTTTTTTCTGTGTTTACACCCAAGCGATTTTCGCTACACAAGGTGGCGCTGCGCAACTTTACGCTTCTGACACTCGCTTTTCACTCAGAAGAAGCAAGTAATTTTTGTAATCGATGTCACGTTTGTCATAAGTTCTTGTGTTCCGACACCAACGAGACCAGCAGCTCTACATTCATCTTGCCTTGCATCTTCTTCGTCTTATTACTTCCCGGCAGTGTAGACGCTACTTGGCGTATATCTTCTTCGCCGTTAAGTATGTGTGCTCGGCAAGACCGTTTTGTGCCCCCAAGTTGTGTTTTACTGTAACTTCAGAAGCTCCAGACACGTGAGCAAAAGCGCTAATCTCATTGGTCATATAGTTTTTGACGCAACGCGTCAAACCAAAAAAAAGAACCTGAGGCGTTTTTTTATAAACTGACGCTTTTACGCGTGACGTTTTTCACATTTCACATTGTTTTTACAATATTAATATATAATATCACAATATTTTTCACATTGGCGCCCTTTGTTTAGTCACGAGGCGTTAAACGTCGGCGAATATCGTGCGCGAAATTCGTCTCGGTGTGAACAGGCTTTGAAGCTGGGCCGGGACACAGCTCGGGGAGTTTACCATTGAACTCTTTACGGATGAATCTCTCGAGTGAAGCCAGGATCTGCTCTCGCTTCTGCTGCTCGGCTGCCGTCGGAGAGAGCTCCTCTAGAAAAACACAGACACAACCACATTATTATTTATTATTATCGCCAATAAACACACACAACAAGCCTTTAATGTGACTAAACTGTAATGTTTTAATCTCAAACAGGACTTTAGTCGTAAAAGGTAGGGTATGTCCAAAAAGGTTTTGACAAAAGTCTTTTGCTTTGAGAAAAATCTTAAGAATCAAAGCAGACGTTGTTTAAGCTTTGGGTTTTAGTCTTTTTCTGACGGTAAGAGTTTATTTCTGATAAGAGTTTATTTCTGACAATAAGAGTTTAGTTCTGACGATAAGAGTTTAGTTCTGACGATAAGAGTTTAGTTCTGACAATAAGAGTTTATTTCTGACAATAAGAGTTTAGTTCTGACAATAAGAGTTTAGTTCTGACGATAAGAGTTTAGTTCTGACGATAAGAGTTTAGTTCTGACAATAACAGGTTATTTCTGACAATAACAGGTTATTTCTGACAATAACAGGTTATTTCTGATAATAACAGTTTAGTTCTGACGGTAAGAGTTTAGTTCTGACAATAACAGGTTATTTCTGACAATAACAGGTTATTTCTGATAATAACAGTTTAGTTCTTACGGTAGCAGAGTCTGCAGAGCCCGTCGAGGATGTCTCTGAAGCGCTCGTTCATTGGAGGCAGAGGTTTCAGTTCAATCTTTTTGAAATCCTCGGGACAGTCGTCTTTGAGGTGGCCGTCGCGTTTACAGATGCTGCAGACCACGACTGGAGGCTGAAGAGAAAGTGTGCAATTATTTATCGAAAAAACTGTAGGCATTTTGAAAAGCAGAAACCTTTTAATGGCTTTTAAAAATCTGAAACAGAAGCTGTAGTCCTTACCTTTCCTCCGGTGAAAATGATTTTATCGAACTCATAAACTATCTCTTCGTTCTCCTCGTCGCTGTCCGTGACGCCGTTGGCTCGTTCTTCGTTCAGACCCAGTTCTCTGAGGCTGCAATCGATGGGTTTGTTCTGTCCCAACCCGTCCCTCCGCTCGGCCTCGTCCTCCGACCGGGCTCTGCTCCGAAACACTCTCTGTGCCTTCAAGACGTTTTTTCTCAAGGGTTTTTGTGGAACGGCAAAGTATTTGTAGGCCGCTCTAAAGCGCTCTTGGACGTATTCAAACACCATCTGACTGTTCAGGCTGCGAGCCACGTTCCTCTTCAGAGCAAACGGGTCTAAACGAGAAGAAAACAGGTTCAAGCCCTGTCCCTTTTATCACTGCCCTGGACTCAGGTCTGTGGTTTCAGAGGAGGCCCATTAACCTTTAGATCCATTTATTCAGCAGAACCAGGTCCCATAGAACAAAAGTGACCTGTGTCACTGACCAGACTCAAAACAACAGATTTTGTTTGAAAATGTCTGAGGAAAAGTTAAAACAAAAAAGGTATCTGACTTAGCTTTTAATGTGAAGACATTTCATTCTTCATTAGAGAAACATTTTCAGTTGAGATCAGAGGGTAAGACAGCTGAGCTTTATCTCTAGAGGGAGGGGTTTGACCTGAAACTAACTGATTGGACCAAGCAGTTCTGGTCTCATAGTTGTTAGCTCTGAAAGGGCAGTGTGACTGTTGATGTGAGAGTCGCTAAAGTTAAAGTTAAAGAAATATGCTTGACAGACTCCATGGTCCTCGTCCAATCTGGACATCCTGAGCTGGCAACAGTGAAGTTGGATTTTGAAAACAACGCAGCGCAATAGGATTAATGTATGAGATTGAAACTCTCCAGTCTGAAGTCTGACATTGAGTCAATGAAACTTAGTAAGCAACATCATTCATCCCATTAATGGTTGGCTGATATTTGGGTGCACGTGACAGAGTTCAAAACCCGGCTGATCCTCGGTCGACTCTGGTCTTTCTCTGAGGAGTCTGCATATCCTCCACTTGTTGCAGTAAATTCTCTCCGGGTACTCTGGCTCCTCCCACCGTCCAAACACATGCATGTACAGGTTAATATGCAACTCTAAAGTGTTGAAAGTGACTGAATGTGAGAGTGAATGACTGTCTGTCTATAAGTGTCACCCCTGCGACTAACTGGCCATTGTCCAGTGTGAACCCCGCCCAGAGGTTGCATTAACCTAATATTTTCCGTCTTTGACGTTTTTTTTTTTTAGCGGGGACGGAAAAATCTGAACGGCATTTGTCATTTTGACGGATTATTTTGAGAGTGATCTATTGTAATTCTTACTCAAACAGGACAAACGGAGAATCAGTCAGATCAGTCACCAACAGCTGTTACGGGACAATTAAGCAGCAAAAACGAGGAGAAGAAGAGGGAGTATCGCGTTCAGTGGGAGTTTACATGGCTGAGGTTGGAAGGAGGAAAAATGTTCTGCGACATCTGAAGGAAAGCTAACACAAGTAACGGAGTTGTCAGCGGGTGCACAACAACAGCGATTGAATTTAGTTCAGTTAATTTTCGTCGCTATCATATTGTGTAATATACTGCGTTCTCTAGAGTTCAAGTACAAAATATCCTTTCACTTTTTGTGTAACGTTTTCTATTGTTCAAAAATAAAACAAATAATCTGACCTCTATGCTCCTATTGAAATGTCTTAAAATGTGAGTAAAACAAAAAGTGATTATTAAAATATGAAAATCAAAAATGACATGTAATAACAGACAAGGATGGAAAGTTTACGACTTCGTCCGTCAAAATAACGAAGTTCGAAAGTCTAGCACGACCTCTGACCCCGCCTCAGGCCTAAAGCTGTTGTGATAGGCTCCAGTGACCCATGACCCCTAACTGGACTAAACGATAGAAAGCTGTAATGTTTATTTGCAATTAGTCATTTTATGAGCAGTGCTGATGTTCATAAATGAACACTACCTCACATCGAGTTATCTTTCGTATTTGGGTGACATATGGTAAACCTGGTATATTTTATACAGCTGTCCATTATGTGTCTTTATTCATCACAACGAAAGGCAATATCTTTAGTTTAATCTGAAAATAAACAGTAATTAATCTGACATAAATCAAGGTATTAGGTTGTCTACTTATTACAAATTAATATCTAATATATAAGGGGTGCACGTGGCAGAGGAGTCTGCATGTCCTCCACGTGTTACCGTGGGGTCTCTCTGGGTACTCCGGCTCCTCCCACCGTCCAAAGACATGCATGTACAGGTTAACTGACAACTCTAAAGTGTCCCTAGTGAATGAATGTGAGCGTGAATGGTTGTCTGTCACTGTCTGTCTCTAAATGTTAGCCCTGCGACTAACTGGCCACTGTCCAGGGTGTACCCCGCCTCAGGCCCAAAGCTGCTGGGATAGGCTCCAGTCACCCGTGACCCCTAACAGGACAAAGTGGTAGGAAAATGAATGAATGAATATCTAATATAATGCAGACTTAATTATTTTATATACAAAATATAATAATATTTTAATTTAGACTGTTTAAAAGTTTTTTTAAGGGCGAGAGTTGGGAAAGGCTAGTAAGGTGGTCCTTGATTTTTTTTTAATTTTATGATAAAGTGGTCCTTTGTGTAAAAAGTTTGCAAACCCCTGGTCTTTTAGTCCCATTTCGCTCCTCACCTTCGATGGCCAGCCGTCTCCGGGGCCAGCCCTTGGAGTCTCTGGTCAGCAGCTCTCGGAGCCTGATGCTGATGACGAAGTCCTCCAGAGCGAACTCTAGAGTGTAAAAACGAAGCAGCTCCAGCCACAGCTGCCCCACACCGACCGACCTGTCAGCACTGTCCAGAGTCAGACGGCTCTACAGAGGAAACAGGCTTTAGGGGGCTCTGAACAGGGTTATGCTGGATTTAACATGGCTCTTGTTTGTTTTGCTGCACAGGTTTAAAGTCAGTTCTTACCAGTCCCTCTGAGCTGTGTGGGTCAGCCCTGGTGGGTTCTGGTTTAGTCCTGTTCTCGTTGCGGTTCTCAGTCTGGGGTCTGTGCTCCCATCGGACAAAGGCATCCTGAAAGATCCCCGTGAGATGGTACTCGTCGACTCGCTTCAGGTCAAACCCCTCAATCTGTGACAAGACAACATCAGAAAGGAGGTTAGTTTTGCTTTATTCTCACGTCGATCTGTTCTGCTCAGACTCTGGCACCCCGACGGTAAGTCTGAGAACATTCGGTCAAATAACAGTCGCAGCTCTGAGGGTGGGACTGGGTAGAGGTGGCAGGATTTTACTAGACTCACCCAGGGCCCAATGTAAATCGGGAGAACAGGCCGAAGCCTCTGTTGCAGGAAGAAGATCACCATCAGAGCCAACGAGTACGAGGGGATCCCGCCCTCGGCCTGGAGGTCCATGTGACAGAGCTGCCGCAGGAACAAGAGAAAAGTTATTAAAAGGGAAGTAAGGTATTGAGGATATCGCAATACCGTCGTAGTCTGTCGTGTGACATTATCTGTCTCTATATCAACTATATAGAGACAGAGAAAACTATATAGACCATCATGCTTTGTGCTCAGAAAACATGGCAGATGCCGGTGTGCAAGGAACGCTGCAGAGTGGTAAGACAGACACAACCTGTCACCGTAAAAGTTTAAAAAACAGTCAGATAAAAGTCCAGTGAGTCCAAAAGACTAAAGGAACACTCTATAACCTCAGAAAGAGCTCAAGGAATTACAAGAAGGACTAGCGAAAATACAGCTAAGGACAGCGGAGGATTAAGAAGGTTAGTGATCTACACCACAGAGCCCCCCGTTTAAAGAGCCAACACTTAAACTTGCACTGAAACCAGTAAAACAGCAGAGGTCAGGGCTGTAAACAATAGTTTGATGAATAAGGCTGTGTTGGTTTCCGCAGCAGTGCTATTACTTCTGAACAAAACAAGGCCAGACACAAACCAAATTAAGAATATAACATGTCGGCTACTGTTGGTAAGTTAGGCCTAAAAATGTACGTTCACATGACTTGTTTTGGGGCTCCTGCTGCACAGCAAGAAGGTTGAGGTTCAAAGGTGAGTTCAAACCCCGGCCAATGCCTTTCTGTGAGGAGTCTGCATGTCCTCCCTGTGTTACTGTAGGTTATTGTAGAATTTGTTTTATTGTGACCAATTTGTGTGACCCACATATTGTCATAAACCCCGTCCTGTGGTGTTTATACCACAATAACATAGTCCCCTGAGATTTTAATATGGTCCCATCCTGTTTAAGTTTAATTCTTTGTTGCGAGAGCCATTAAAAACTAAATCAGCTGTTGACACTAGTTTAGTTTTAAGAAAAAGTTACATTTTTGTGTTTCCTGTTTTTTTTGTCTTTTAAGTTTTGCCTTTTGCCAGACTGGTTGAATATTTATTGTCCAAGGCTTTTTCTACGGTTTCTTTCAGTCCAAAACACTTCCTGTGCTTTTATTGTGAAACACACAGAGGTGGTTCTGGTTCTTACCCGGGCCCAGAGTCTGAAGGCCAGCACCAGAGGAACCAGCCGCGGCTCCAGTTTGGACAGCGCTGCGAGGTGATTGGTCGTGAGGCAGGCCACGTCGTTTCCTCCGCTCACTTTACACAACAACCCGCTGCAGAGAACGGACATCAAAGAACACAGAAAAATGCCAGAATAATGATCTCAGGCTTTATCTATTGTAGCTGTGTTTGGACGTGCTCGTTGCCATTTTTATGGATATACCACTCGTTAATGTGTGCCCGACTTTAAGGCGTCATCACCTTTGCTTTTATGCAGTGTGTTATATTATTTATTATTATGTACAACTACCTCGCTGTAAAAAACAAATGCACAAATATATTTAGGCCAAACATGTTTCTGTTGTTCCCTCAGCCCTGACTGTCATCTGTCACATCTCAGCTGCTAACCCTTTACTTCCACTGTCGCTTAAGGGTCTTAATAAATATAATAGACTGCAGGGTCTCCGTTACCTGTGAACGTCTCTGCAGAAAACAGCCGGGACTTTGGCGTGAAAATCTGACTCCACTTCAAAGAAATCCGCTGAAAATTAAAATAAAACAAAAAAAATTTAGACGTTTAAGGACTGCTTAAAACTCTCTGGAAAAAAGCATTAACAGGACAAACCGAGTAATTAAACCTTTTATGACAGTTAACATTTTTTTCACTG